>JAFIDM010124599.1:240388-294796 GCA_023159025.1 Thereuonema tuberculata | reverse complement strand
AAAGACTAAAATCAAGAAAATAAAAAACAAGAACAAAATGTGGATTCCAAATCATTAGGCAGCACTCAGGCTACCACAAAAGGCATTTGACCACAAAAGGAAAAAAAAAATAATTCTTCTTTATTTGCTTTTGGTTTATCAGTGGACAATTCAGGCAACGAACAGCATCTTCAATTAATCCAACAAGGTACGGAGCGAATTAATTTAAGTTTTCAAAGAGCACTTCCTAAAACAGTGATTGTAATAGTGTATGCAGAATTTCAAAAAATTATTGAAATAGACGCAGCACGTAACATTCTCCTTGAGTGAAAACCACCATGAATACTCTCGAGCTCTCCCACTGCCTCTCATCAATCAACTCCCTACTCATGTCACTAAATCACTCTACATTAATAATTTGAATAAGAATACCGAGCCGGGAAGTCACTGGGTGTCTGTGTTCTTCTCCGGCAGAGAAGGAGAATTCTTTGACTCTTACGGACTTCCACCATGTAACCCCTACATCCGACGTTTTCTAGGTCAAAACTCAAGATCTTTTCAAAGCAATTCTGTTACTTTACAGCCACCGTTCTCAACAGTTTGTGGAGAATATTGTCTGGTGTGTGGTATGGCCAGATGCTGTGGACAATCTATGAACAATCTACTCTCACATTTCACACTGAATGAAAACTTCAACGATGTATTGGTCAAAGAACTACTGCATAATAGACTGTTTCCTTTCTTGAGAAGATATCAGCCATCCCCTGCTGTAACAAGAACAAGTAGACGTCAGTGCTATACATCGCTTATATCTAATTCATAATTGCAATTTTCATTTAAAATTATGTTTTTTTCCTTCTGTAATTACTACTAATAAATCATGGTTCAGATTGTAAATTCACTGTGTTGCATTCTTTCATTAAAAAAATCTTACAAACATCTTAAATAAAAACCAGATTTTAAAACTAAGATATATTTTTCTAAAATACTTTTAAATTTAAAAATACTTGGAAAAAAAAAAACATGACATAAAAATATATCTCCCTTAAAAATAAAAAAAATATAAAAATATCAAACAAAAAAAAAGCAAATACAAAAATAAATATTTTTCCTAAAATAATTTCCAAATAAAAATTTGAAATAAAAAAATCCAGTTATTCTAAATATAAAAAATAATCTCGCCCCTGATTCGAACCCTGGGATCTCAGATCAAACGGTTGATCTGTGTTTTTACCATTTAAACCACGAGATAATTCCTCTCACAACGATAGAGTTTTTCTCCCTATATTCTTATCCGATGCCATCTTACTTTCTATAAAATTCGCTAATCTTTCTCTTTTTTAATTTTTTTTATTAAAGCCATTGCTAAAAAAAGTTCTTAATACCAATCAACGTAAGGATAGCCATTTCTCCAAAACAAATCAAATCTCATAATTTTTAAAAAAAGAGATTTGATAACTTTTTCTTTCAAAAAAGCTTTCTATTTTCAGAAAGATAATGGAGATTAACCACACCCTTTTTTCTCTTCATGTTACAACACGCTCCTCCTAAAAAAATCTTTTTCCATTAGCGTTGTAAAGAACCCTAAGTTTCCGTTTCCATTTCTAAAAACATCATCGTAAAAAAGATGAAAAAAGGGGTTTATTAATTAAAGAGAAAAATTACTACGATTTTTAGAATACAAATCACTCTTTATTCGAAACCATCAAGTTAAAGAATGAAAAATTTAAAGTGGAAAATAGAAAAAGAATTTTATATTCCATTTTTGACATCTACATGTCACAACATGTCAATGTCCTATAAATTTAACTTTATTTGTCTTATAAATCCCTTAACATGATAGAGGAGCTTGTCCTATAATTTATAGAGACAAAGAGGAGCTTGTCCTATAGAGGACAAGAAGAGCTTGTCCTATAGAAGAGGAGCTTGTCCTCTTTTTATAGAGGAGCTTCTCTCTGGTGTAAACTGTCTTTACGACAGGTTTCAATTGGACGTTCTCCATTTTCTTCTATCCTGTGCATCTTTCTTCAATTGTTCATACTTTCTTCCCCTTTTAATATCATCCAGCATTCCAATCCTTCTTCTGCCTCTTCCTCTCTTTCCTTCTACTTTTCCTTCTATTATTCTTAGTTGTAGGCAATTTCTTCGTAGCACATGTCCTAACCAAGATGTTTTTCTCTTGCGTATGGTTTCTAACAATTTCCTTTTTTCACCTATTCTTGTTAAAACGTCCTCATTCCTTAATCTATCTGACCATTTCACTTTTAACATTCTTCTCCAGAGCCACATTTCAAAACTTTCTAGAAATCTTTCTTCCTTTTTTTTAATAGTCCATGATTCACTACCATATAACATCACACTCCATACAAAACATTTAGCAAACCTTTTCCTTAATTCTATTGAAATGCCTTGTGCTGTCAACAGTGCTTTTACCTTTTCAAATGCTCCTTTACCCATTGCTATTCTACTTCTTACTTCTTCGGTACAACTTCCATCCCATCTCACCAGACTTCCCAAATATTTAAAAGCCTTTACTTGCTGTATAATCTTTCCCTCTAAGGAGATATTCACACTACCTTCTTGCCTGCTTATTCTCATCACCTTGGTTTTTCCCACATTTAAGTTCATTCCAAAGTCTTTCCCAACTGTTACTATACTGTCCATCATTTTCTGTAACTCTTC
The DNA here is from genome assembly GCA_023159025.1 of Thereuonema tuberculata. NCBI lineage: Eukaryota > Metazoa > Arthropoda > Chilopoda > Scutigeromorpha > Scutigeridae > Thereuonema > Thereuonema tuberculata. The sequence continues at coordinate 292,135 of JAFIDM010124599.1, read as the reverse complement.
TTCTGATTCTGCCAACACTGCTTGATCATCTGCATATTTAATGGTTTTCAATCTCTCTCCTCCTATCACAACACCTCTTGCTTCCTCTAAAGCTTTCGCAGTGAGTTGTTCTGCGTATACATTAAAAAGCACTGGGGAAAGACAACACCCTTGTCTAACTCCTCTTCCAATACCCATCTCTTCAGTTTCATCAACTCCTACTTTTACAGTCACCGCCTGCCTACAATACATCTCCTTTATTAGTCTTCTATCCTTCCAATCAATGCCAATTTCTTTTAAAATCCTCAGTAGTATATACCAATTAACCTTATCGAATGCCTTTTCCCAATCAATAAAACAAACAAATAAGTCTTTATTCACTTCTAACATTCTTTCTCCCATCATTCTCAAACATCCTATGGTATCTCTAGTTCCTTTTCCTTTTCTAAAACCGAATTGATCTTCTCCCAAATTTTCCTCAATCTTCCTTTCAATTCTTTTCAGTATAATCCTTGTTATTGCTTTTGTAGTATGGCATATAAAACTAACTGTCCTGTAATCTTTACAATCTTTGGCATTACATTTCTTTGGTAACGGAACCAAAATAGTTTTAAGCAGTTCTTCAGGCCAAATACCTGTATCATATATCATATTGATCAAATTTGTCAATCTACTTATTGTATCTTTTCCCAAGTTCTTTAGTGCCTCAGATGGTATTCTGTCGCATCCCATCGCTTTCCTTTCCTTGAGGTCTTTTATTGCTTTTTCCACCTCCTCCCTCAATATCTTTGGTCCTCTATCTATTTCTTCACATTCCCTTTCATCTTCCAGATCTATTTCAGAATGTCCAGCTTTATTATCATACAACACTTCCACATACTCCTTCCATATATTTTTGTGTTCTTCAACACTTGTTGTTATTTTCCCATATTTATTTAACATACCTTGCTTACTTATTTTCTTTGTCTCATTCTTTGTTAATTCTTTAACTATTTTGTACATTTCTTCCAATCTTCCTTGTTTTTCTAAAATTTCCACCTCCTCACAATGTTTCTCCATCCATTCCTTTCTTGCCTGATCAGTTAATCTTCTTAGTTCATTGTTGAGTTTTTTATATTTCGTTTGTCCTTCTTCAGTGTTTACATTCTTCCATCTTCTCCTTTCATCCATTTTCTCTAACATGCTCTGAGTAATCCATTTCTTCCTGTTCTTAGCCTTTTGTGCCACTCCAACCTCTTCTTCTAAAGCTTTCTGAATTGCATCTCTAATATTATTCCATTCTTCTGTTACTACCTCACTCTGTCTTATATTTGCCAATTCTTCCTCAACATATTTTGAATACGCTTCATTTTTTCCTTTCTTCAATTTTAATATATCCCAATTCCTTAACAATTTTCCTTTTTTTGTAATATGCTTCAGCCGTGTTCTTATTTCTGTTACCAGAAGATTATGGTCTGAATCAGCGTCCGCTCCTGGATATGTTTTTGCCATTTTAACATTGTTTTTAAATCTTTGGTTCACAATTACAAAATCTATCTGATATCTTGAGATATCGCCGGGGGCTTTCCACGTATATAACCTTCGCTGATGATTCTTAAACCTATAATTTATTTTTTCCATATCCTGTCCTATAAATATTTTTATAGTTATTAATTAAAGAGAAAAATTACTGCGATTTTTAGAATACAAATCATTCTTTATTCGAATCCATCAAGTTAAAGAATCAAAATTTAAAGTGCAAAACGGAATTTTATATTCCAATTTTGACATTTACATGTCACAACATGTCAATGTCCTTTAAATTTACCTTTATTTGTCTTATAAATCCCTTAATATCATAAATGCTTTATAGAGAAGGTTGTCCTATAATTTATTTTTTTCCATAACCTGTCTTGTAAATGCTTTTTGTAGTGGACTAAAGTCATATTATAACTACTAATGTATGTTTTCAGTTGTCTAGGTCAGTTTCCAAGGATAAAATTTCATGGAAGCAACATGGAATGACAAAATGAACAAATATTTCATCCAATTTGAATATCGTTGATTCAATGGTACCATTGCGAACCTTGGATCTATCTTAATAGCTTCATTATATCGAGCTAGAGATAGACAGACAGACAGACGAACTTAGCCAATTATATAAGTTGATTAGCCAAAATCGCGTTGTGTTGTAATAGAGACCCGGAAAAATGTATCGAAGCTTTAAAATGTAAATATCCTAACCTATCTGGAAGTGGTCTTGTGAACCTCAAAACAGAGCTGAAAAAAAAATTATTCCAAAATTGACTCAAAAGTGACAAAAAGCTAATCGAACCAAAAACCGCTTTCTTACCAAATATCAAGAATGGCTGGCTTTAAGCCGTACAATACCTGCAAGTGCTGACTCTGTAGTGATAACAACGACAATGATTCACCGGGACCTTCCAAAAGATTACGACTACGAAGTGGATGACCAGAAAAGTCATTCGAGGAATGCTGTTCTCGCACATGACGATATAAAGTGAAAAAACTGTGCGTAAACAATCCAGAGGATTTAATAATCAGTACTGCAGAAAAATTAAATTAATCACTGGAAATCGTCCTATTAACACCATAAGAAGAATTGGCATTAATGTTAGATGCCGCACTATCGAAACACCAGTATGAAACTATAAGGAAAGATGTGAAAGAGACGGGTTGTGACATTTTCCCCAGTTATGTCAAAAGTTTGAGTGGCGAAAAACGAGTGCTATCCATAAGACATAGATGTCTCTGAGAGCTATGTTTGTGTTAGCTTGCAGAGTATGTTGGATCACACAACGAAAACAATTTTTAAAACTAAGAATAATAAAAAATTAATGGAAACTTGTGAAGAAGCTACTCTTATTTCCAAATGGGGTTGTGATGGTTCCTCCGGACACAGTGAATATAAGCAAACTTTTTCGCAAGATGAAGTCAGTGATGCTAATATGTTTATTTTTTCATTAGTACCACTCAGTCTTAACACCAAAGGAGACCAATCCTCTTTTTTCTGAAAGAACACCAAGCCATCCTCGACAAGATATTGTAGGCCTGTACAGTTAAAATTTTTGAAAGAAACGACTGAATCTACTAATAATGAAATCGCCCAAATATAGTTTGAAGTAGCGAATTTGAACGAGAGCCTTATCTCCTTTAGAGATTAAACCATAAAAGTGTTCCATAAACACGTGTTTACGATGATCGACCAAAAAGTTGCACAAACAGTGACTGATACTGCGGACAATGCTATTTCCTTTATTTGTCAATCAAAGTCGACGGAGATGAATAATTTAGATCATGTTCGTAGCAAAGGAGAAAGTGAAAGGGTCATGGAAGTTGTTTATCTCTACTCCATGCCCGCATCAAGTTCATGGAATGTATCGTACATATAGGATAAAACAAGTCCTTCCAGAAATGGAGAATAAATGCTAAAACTAAGATACAAAGAGAACAAGAGAAGAAAAGAATTCAAGATGAATTTTTCAAACGTCTTGGTTTAAAAGAGAGACTATGTGAAACAAGGCATAGGCACTACAAACGATGGGAATACTTCAAGAAGATTTTTTAATAACCCGTATGTGACAGCAGAAATAACAGGAATTGATGAAGAATTGATTCATCGCTTTGCAATTACATTGCAAGTGATAAGTTCTGGTGCAATGATTGATACTGAACAATTCGGCTTTTATTTACATAGACCGCAGAATTGTATGTAAGCCTATACAATTGGTATTATATGCCAAACCCTGTGCATGGAAGAAAGATTATATCATGTGGTTTGTTACCGATTGGAATGCTGACAGAAGAAGCGCAGGAAGCAAGAAATAAAGACTACAGTCGATTCCGATTAAATAACTCGCGGAAATGTTGTCAAGAATCAACTAACGAGGGTATCTTGCACATGCTCCTGGCTTTTTCGGATCCATTCATAAGTAGCCTACGAACAGTAAAGAGAAAGAGCGCCCTGCCTCTTCCCGAAGATGCGCAATTTTTATTAATTCGTACTGTTTAATATTTTGTTTTGTGTATTTTTTGTTGCCGCACTTTATTGTGTACAGTGCTTTTTTATGTTTTAATTTTCTTAATATTATAATTTTGTACACATAATATAAGAAAAAAGTAGTTAATTTAAAATACATCGTAGGAAAAATCATTCTACTAATTTTATTCCTTTGAAACCTTTGTGTAAATACCAAAAATAGGTTTAGTACATAGATATTGCCATTATACTACTTTTAATATTCGACAGCATACAAGAATAAGAAAAAATGACATCAGGTTACATATCAAATCAATAAACAATTTTTCCGCACGGCCATACAAAGCGACCCACATGTTTTAAAAATGGAAAATAACGAAATGTCCTTCATTTGAAACGTCTTGATCTACCGTGGGAACATGGTGTGATATGTACTAATATGCATTAATGCAAGTAAATTTCTTCGATATGAGAAAGCTAAAAGATTGAATCATTCATAAACGATTTCTATCTTCGATCTGAAAGACTCTTTATTTCTTAATGGAACTTCTACACAATTCGTAATTAAAAGTTAGTTTTGGATGTTTTGTCGTACAATTTTATACAATTTACGATTCACTGAATTATTGAATTTCCGGTATGAGTATGTGTTTTTTTAGTTGAAAACACTAATTTTTTTATTAATATCAAATTTCCCTAAGTTTCAAATTTGTTGAGAAGTTAAGAATAATTAAGAGTTTAGTAAATTGCTAATTTTTTAACTTAATTTGAATCTTTCTTAATTGTGTTTTGAAGAACGAAGTAAATTGCTATGTGGAAAGAATAGCTTGAACTAAGCATCCGATTAATTAAGAGTAATTTCTTAACGAATATGTTTTCCTCCGGATGAGTTTTTAATACATTGTTATAGCCTGTAAATCCGTTATCTAAGAAATTGAGTAATTTTAGTATTTTTTAAGTCCATATATTCTTCTTAAATCCTTTCTACTTACTTACATTATTAATAAACAACAGATGTCATCTTCTTCCAATATATATATTTAAAATAATATATTTAAATTATATTTAAAATATATTTAAAACATATATTTAAACATATATTTTAAATATATTTATTGAAACAAATTTTCGGAAAATTCTCTTCTTTCCTTTTTCGAGTTATATCAAAATAGTCAATTAAATAACGAGATGCCACACATTAAAACCACATGCTGCACATAGTTTAAACCAACAATATCTTACTTATTATTTAACTTACAATCAGTAGCTATTCATTGATTAAACATTCCTACAATTGTTGAAATTCTTAAAATTTTGCCAATCTTTTTATTATTTATACGTGAATTTACCATATCTTTTGCTAAATTTACTAATACATTTTCAGCTTCTAATCCATCATTACGATTAATATTATGATTTTTTTGTATTTGTTATAACCAAACTTTCTATAATTTTCTTTGTTTTAGCATCTTTTTCCATATATAATAATTTTATGAATATAAAATTGATCAGACCAACACCAAGATTAAAAACATACTTATAATTAAAAAATGCGAGCTTTCCATTCGCCTGTGAATCTTTCTTAAGCAACTGATTACAAATCTCAAAGAATAAAAAGACAGTAATAAAAGAAGTCATAAGTTAAAATAGTGGCTATAGTCATGTGATAGGGAGCGTCCACCACCATATAAGGATAGATCGTAGAAATCGCTGCCCCTATGAGGTGGTCCATGTCCATTATGAAAAGAGGAAGGGCAGCCACCTTAAAGCTTTACAAAAATCATGAAAATGTCTCTAAAGAGTTATACAAAATATGAAAAGAACATACAAGTATTAAAAAAATATATTAAAAAGCTAACAATTATTCAGAACATTAAAGAGAACATACATATTAAAAATAATAAAAACAAAGTTCAAGAATTTCACAATAGTGAACACATATTGAGAAATATTTTGAACTGAGAGAACATCATTATAACAACAACTATCAGTTAATATATGAAAAGACTCTTTACACTTATGGAGGAATTCAGTAGATTCCCGGCATATAATAGTAGGATTTTTTAAATCCAATAAATAAACCCAGCCGAGCATGTTGGTATTCGGATTTGGTTCCGTCGTTGATGCAATTAAAAGTAGAGCAGATAGAATACTTTGTAAACTACGAACAAAATTTTTCACGGCGAGAATCAATGAGGCTTATAAAAAGCTTAATTGGCTTGTGCATCAAACGCGCCCCAACGCATCCTACTTATGGAACTATTTCAGCAAAGAGCAGCATTTGGGAATGTTGCACTTCGGTGCGCAAATTTATTTCCAATGCTACGAGAACATTTCCCGAAACCACATCAAGGAGCTGAGCCGTCTTAGCATATTGCGATGGTCAGTTATCAACTACGCTTATAAAAGGGTCTATAATTTGAGTGATACGGAATTGACTACTCTGCAAACGCAGTACTTGCCCGAGGACTTAAGTTCGATATCCTGGTAAGACCCAAACCAGAGAAGACGGTGGCTCGCATTGAGGAAGGTCAACCAAATTCTCGGCAACATATTGAGCCAGCTGTACAAATTGAGCCAGCTGAAAGGATGGATGTATTATCCGATCAAGCTTCCGTAATAATTCCAAAGCTGATCCCCTCACTCTGTTGGAGAAAGATGCAATAAGACACCTCCGAAATAACATGAATTTACTGTGGGTTCCTGAAGATAAAGAAGAAGCTACTGTAGTAGTGAGTAAGGTCCAATATGTCAGCATCGGTCAGAAATTCATTACTACAACTGCAGGTGTGGTAATGTTTTCCAATCAGCAAAAAGAAAATCTTAATCTCGTTAGAAAAACGGCTAGAAAACTGGCCAAGGCTGATCTCATTACTTTAACACAAGAAGAAAGTCTGAAGGACAGCTATAGAACTATTTCACGGTTATGCATTCTTCCAAAGGTGCACAAAGGTAGAGACTCCGATAGTCTTTTTCCTGTTCGTCCCATTGTCAACTGTGTGTCGTCCGCCATTGAAGTGCTCTCCAAATTTATTTATTCTAAGAATAGTAAAATGCATGTTTGTTCTAAATTTGCTGTTCCTAATAACATTGAATTTTTTAAGAGATTGAAAGACTAAAATTTATGTCCTGGTTATGAATTTTTTGATTGGATGTGGAAATTTCGTTTACTTCCATATCATTTATTTTGATTGTGGATGCGCTACAGCATTTTGAATCTAAGCATCATGTTAAATTCACTGGTCTTGCCTCATGTCATGATTTGTTGTCTCTAATCAAAGTCATGTTTAATATTCAGATTTTTCAATTTAACAACTACATATATAAGCAATCCATTGGGTTATTTACGGAGCTGGCGTATCTGCAGCTCTAGCTGAAATTTGTATGTGTTTTACCGAAGATGAGGTATTTATGTTGTTTGATTGAGACCATGTACACATACCGCTCGACTGCAGATATGTCGGCGACCTCTTTTTCTACTGATGTAATCAAATTCAATTGGATAACAAAGACATTTTTGAGAGTATCCATCCTGATATTAAATTTAAAATCGAGCAAGAAAACCACGATCACATAGCATTTTTGGATGTTGCTATTCACAGGAATTCCTTGGGTTTTGATACATCTGTATATCGAAAGCCTACCAACACTGGCATAACGCTTAATTATCAATCAGCGTGTCCAATGTCTTTTAAGTAAAACATCGTCGGCATGTCTGTGTGGCGAGCTTGCAATATTTCTAGATCTCTTGAAATATTCAATAACTTATTGTGAAGTAATAATTATCCTTTTCATTTTATTACTGCATATTTTCTTGAAAGCATATGTAACCAAAAACAGGATAGTAACAAACTATCTAATTTTGTTTCTATCCCCTTTCATCCAACGTCTTTCCAGGCTATCAAGAAGATTCTACGTGATTACAATATCACGGTCACGTCACTTACACAAATGTCAATTAGTAATTTCATCAATAGATTTCAGTCCAAAATTTGTGATACCCCTAAAGGGGTTGTTTATGCTTTATCATGCATCAACGCCCTTGCAGATACAATGGCGAGACCAAACAACCGGTTAAAAAACGCATCTCCCAGCATGCACTAGCTATCCGAATTGATGTTCCTAATTATCTCTCCTTTTTGCACGCTAGAGATTTAAATATTTATTGAATTTTAAAACTCCTACTATTATATGTCATGAGACTAATTATTTCTCTATATGGGTTCATTAAAAATTCTTGAACTCTGTTCTTATTATTTTTTGTATATAAGTTAATATTTTTAATATATTTTTTAATATATTCCTTTCATATTCTGTATAACTCTTTAGAGATATTTTCATGATTTCTGTAAAGCTTTAGGGTGGCTGCCCTTTCTCTTTTCATAGTAAACATTGACCTCTTCATAGGGGCAGCGATTTCTACGATCTATCCTTAGATGGTAGTGGACGCTCCCAGTCACATGACTATAGCCACTATTTTCACATCTGACTTCTTTCATTACTGTCTTTTTATTCTTTTAGTTTTGTAATCAATTGCTTGAGAAAGATTTGCAGGCGAATCAAAAGCTCACATTTTTTAATTAAAAGTATGTTTTAATCTTGTGTGTTGGCCTGATAAATTTTATATTCATACCTATTTTACATATGTTAATTTTTAGTATAATAATTTTACTTCTTCACTAATGTTATGCCCCAATCTACAGCAATGTTCAGCCAAATCAGACCTATCACTTCGCTTATTCTTAAGACAATAAATAGGTTACAAAACCCTCTCCCAAATTGTTCTTTTACTTTCTCCAACATAAAAAGTTCAACAATTTAAACATTCTAATGTGTGACATCTCGTTATTTAATTGATTGTTTTGATATAACTCGAAAAAGGAAAGAAGAGAATTTTCCGAAAATTTGGTTAAAAAATGTTTACGTGCTAAAAACTTCTAATAAAATATTGCCACCAATATAAAATTTTACTTTCTTTAAAAAAAAATCCTGATAATACTGTATTTGACAAAAAAATAAATCTGATTTTGTCTGGTTTTTTTGACGAATTTACCGAGTATTCACTATCTATGATTTCTAAATTAAGCAGTCTCAGTAAATTATAATTTTATATGTTTGTAACGTCATAAAAATAGCCTAAACTTTAAAAGAATAAGGAAACCTACAGACTAAATATTGCAGAGGATTAAATAGTTAAAAATTCTAAAGATTGGACAGAGATTAATAGGATAGTGAGATACAATTAGCAAAAAAATATATTGTAACAAATTGATAGTCAGAAAGAAAGGTTGAAGTAATAACGTAGTTAACTATGAATAAAATAACAAAATTTATTTTGTTATTTCTTTTCTTTAAAAGAAAACGAAAAAAACCCACCAACATTTGATAAATATTAAAATTAATAAACAACAGACGTCATCTTCTTCCAAAACAGTATATTTAAAATATATTTATTGAAGCAAATTTTCGGAAATAAAATATTGCTACCGACCGTTTGGGACTCGGTCGGTGGCGGGGGGTAACGGAATGCGACGAGAGCCAGAGCTTTAAAACCAAAGTGTCTTTTATTAAATAATAGTCAGTGAAGTGATACAGATAAATTCGAATAACGAAAATGTCCTTCGGATAGGCTGACTTCTCCTAGTCTTCTGACGCTCAGCGGACGTCTCAGGATTCTTCCGGGGACAGGTACTGTGATGCCGGCGTCGGTTGTCTTCCACGATGCCTTTCGAACGTTTGGCGGTCGCCTCAGGGTTCTACCGGGAACGGGTGCTCGGATTGGGCGTCGGTTGTCTTCCACGATGCCCCTCTAACGATCTGCCATCACCTCCGGATTCTAACAGACTTCACTCGAGGTCGGTTGCCTTACGAACCTCTTCTGCTTCTCTTCTGTCTTCTGGCCGGAGATCCTCTAGTGGCTGGGATCCACCAAACTGTAACTTCCCTCTAGCTTCGAGTAGCTACCTTTTTCCAGATCTTCTGTCCACGACCTGTTCTTGAGCGACCTGCTCCAATTGGAGATCTTCCTAGCTGGGCGGTTGCCCACAGTTGAATTATCAAACGATTCCCTCCTTTCTCCGGGACCGGAGTCTGTTCTGTGGCCTTCGCCACCCGACTGACTGCAAGACGTACTCCTCCTATCTTCGGGACTGGAGATAGTGTTGTGGCTCCTGCCACCCGACCAACTGTCAGACTTCCTTCTAATTTCTCCGAGACTGGAGAACCTGTTGTGGCCTCTGCCACCCGACTGACTGACTTTCCACGGCTCTGCTGCTTGTTTTAAGGCCGTCGGCTGCCTCGTTCCAACCTCCGGACTGGTTAACTTCAAACAGGGGAGCCGGGTTGGACGAGGCGATTCTGGACGCGGGGGAGTGACCAAATCGAACGGTAACAATATTACCACCAATATAGCACACATTTATTAAAAATATTATTTACATTTAAAATCTAGACATACGCATTCCGTTCCCCGCCTTTATTTGGGGACCTTTTTCAAGTCACTGGGTAAAAAAAAGGGGGAAAAAACGTTTACTTTTTGCTGGAGTCGTCAAAAAAATGATTCCTTTGGTGATATGGGCAATGTCGTTTGAGTCTTCCTCTAGTGTTGGATGTTAGAGTCTTTAATCCGTCGTCTGCTAATTATGAAACAAAGGCACTATGACTTTAGTTTTTAGGAATACATTTAACTTAAATGCCATATTCAAGTACATTGCTAGTGGATAATTCCTAGTTATAACTTTTGCGTGTTTTTATCATTATGGATTCATAGAACTTTCTTAGATATTTATTTTCATATTGTCCCAGGATGATTGGGTTTTCGGTGTCAAGTATATGTGAAAATTTCTTACAATGAACAGCCGTATGATACATTTTATTTTTCTTTACTACGGCATTTTCATGTTGTTTGAGACGTTTTTTTAATGGTCTTTTTGTTTGACCAATGTACAAACATTCTGTATTGTTCTGGTTGGATTTACATTTAATGCCATATATCGTGATTAATTTTGATTTTTTATTATCCTTTTTGCAGACTACTTTCTTTTTATTAAGAAAACTTGCTATTGTGTTGTTAGGTTTATGCGCAACGCCTATTCCCGCATTAAATAGTATGGGTTTCACTTTATTATATATTACTTTATCGTGGACCATAGAAACATGGCAATTGACAGTTTTCTTTTTAGTTTTGTTTTTGCCTTTGCTTCTTTCCATCATTTGATATTTATTTTTATTGTTTTTTTTTTTAATGCAACTATTAATTACCGATTCAGGAAAGCCATTACCAATAAAAATTTGCTTTATTTTTAATAATTCTTCCTTAAGTAGCATTGGACTAGAGCATATTTTGATTGCTCTGTCAACTGCCATTTAGCATGCATTAATTTTATAACAGTTAGGAACAGAGCTATGGTAATTAATAGCTACCATAGCATCTGTTTCTTTTCTATAAACTGTGGAGTTATATGCTAGTGGTTGTTTCTGAATTAGGATATCCAAAAATGGGATCATATTGTCCTTTTTGACCCAGAGACTTGAAAAAGGTCCCCAAATAAAGGCGAGAGACCGAATGCGTATGTCTAGGTTTTAAATGTAAAGAACATTTTTAATAAATGTGTGCTATATTGGTGGCAATATTTTATTTCCGAAAATTTGTTTCAATAAATATATTTTAAATATTATATTTTGGAAGAAGATGACGTCTGTTGTTTATTAATTTTAGTATTTGTCAAATGTCGGTGTTTTTTTTTCGTTTTCTTTTAAAGAAAAGAAATAATAAACTAAATTTTGTTATTTTATTCATAGTTAACTACGTTATTATTTCAACCTTTCTTTCTGACTGTCAATTTGTTATAAAATAATTTTTTGTTAATTGTATCTCACTATCCTATTACTCCCTGTCCAATCTTTAGAATTTTTAACTATTTAATCCTCTGCAATATTTAGTCTGTAGGTTCCTTATTCTTTTAAAGTTTAGGCTATTTTTATGACGTTACAAACAATTAAAATTAAAATTTACTGAGACTGCTTAATTTAGAAATCATAGATAGTGAATACTCGATAAATTCGTCGAAAACCAGACAACGATTTTTTTTTGTCAAATACAGTATTATCAGGGTTTTTTTTAAAGAAAGTAAAATTTTATATTGGTGGCAATATTTTGCAATATTTCTGCTATATTTCTCTGCAATGTTTAGTCTGTAGGCTTCATTATTCTTTTAACGTTTAAGCTATTTTTATGACGTTAAAAACATATATAAAATTATAGTTTACTGAGAGTGCCTAATTTAGAAATCATAGATAGTGAATACTCGGTAAATTCGTCGAAAAACCAGATAACGATTTATTTTTTTGTCAAATACAGTGTTATCAGGGTTTTTAATTTTTTAAAGAAAGTAAAATTCTATAATTTTTTTATAGAAAGTAAAAATCTGCTGCGAACAGGTGCAGAACGCACAGTAATTTACAGAACACCACGAAGATAATTAGGGGTAGGCAGTGTAAAATCATGTAATGATTTATTTTCATTTAAAATTCTTTCTGGATAATAGATATATACAAGTGACTTATCAAAATGCTCAGTAGACTTAACACTCATAAAGTCTGCTTCAGTTCTTGAATAGAGTATTATTGAAATAATAATGAATTCTTTTATGTATCCACTTGATATGCACTACAAAAACAAAACCACAAAGTAATCCTTTGATTATTATTAACTTAATATCAAGCACGCTTCTTAATAATAATGCTAATAAATGTGGAGTGATTGTTTTAATCATTAACAGTACAGTTCACACACACGCGAGAGTTCACTTGTTACGCACACTAATGGCCCTTCCTCAATTGCACCTTTGTGTAAACAAATAGGCTTTCTCAACTCTTGTGTGATTACGTGATTCATTCGATTAATGGAATTCACCTGTATGAATGATTTCTCACCAAGTATGATTAATGGTTACTTTTACCGTATTAAGAGATTTGTTTATCTTTATCTTGTTTATAAAGATATTAAATAATAATTAATGTCGAGGCTTTTCTATCTATTATCACCTTATGTGAATATATCTAATTTAGTGATTCTACTATTTAATAAGGAGTCTAAGTCCGATGTACTGCGTCGGTTGCTTCGTCTTTGTAATGATAGGACCCTCCAAAATGAAGGTAATAGAATATTTTCATTACTTACAGTCTATCGTCTCCGCTTTGCTTTTCACCTTCCGTGACGTTGCTGCGATGACCAATACTTGTAGCACTGCCGCTCATCTCTTCTTGACGCACAATTATTCATAATTACTGATGAGCACTTCACACTTTTGAAACTTCAAACATGGCGTGGCATTGTCACACATCTGCTTCCTTGTTCCCGTCATGCATTGTCATAATTCATCAGCTGTATATCCAATGGCCCTGGCTACCAAAATATCCAATAGTATTATTCTTCTTAATTCTATTCGTAATTAAGTACGGAATAACTTCAGTCAGAATTTAATTTTCTTTTCTATTTAATTCACCAACAGTTCTCAATGAAGTAATAACTACACTGACACACCTTAATCCAAAATGGTTCAGTCTAAGGTTAACTTCGTTCGGTTGAACTGGCTGAGAATTCTTCAATCTTTTATCTTCAATTATAGGAACGTAAATCCTAATAAAGATTGCTTTCTCCTTAACAATTATTCTCGGATAATTTCCCGTGTTGAAGTATAATAACAAGGGTTATAATTCACTGGATAGTTCTTCTCACGTTAATATTAAAATATCAGTTCTAAACTGAGTCCATTAATATTTCGTTCCATTCATAAGACTTTCTTATCATTTCTTCCGTAACTTGTAACGCCTTCCAGTTGACTTCGTTGCAATTCATTTCGTTTTCCAAAGCGAACACTAAGTCTTATATTTCTGGAACTAACTGACATTGCGTTTCAACTGACAATACAATTAAACGCACCTTTTGTACTTAGCTTTTAGAGCCATTGACTTCGTACGTTTTCTGCACACATTCTATTCGAAAGTCCACTTTGCTGGAATCGACCCTATCGTGGAAATATCAATCAGCTTATTGAATCGTCCACGCACTTAATCCGTCGACTCACTGAATCCGTTACTATCCAATAACCACTTCCAATCACTGACAATCACTAACTACAGACTTCCTAATTACTAACTCATTAATCACTGAACCACTCTCTCTCACTTAATCACTCATCACTCGTGGAACCGTCAACTACGTTTTATGACGTGAGTTCCCGTTACGTCGAGTCCTAATCTGCATATTCAAATTACGACTAGACACATTCTCACAGCGGAACTAAGATATCAGAATCAAAATAAACTTACAGGAAAAAAAAAATTCTTTTCAAGCACATTAAATCTTCTTATTTTTATTTTTCCTTATTTACTCTGACTAATTAAATTATATTTTATTAAACATAATTTAATATCCTAGCAAAATCTTTCTTAATTTTACTTTTAGATCTCTTGAAGCCCGCATGTCTTTTCTTATAAATGTTTCATACATTTTATTTTACTTCTATAAATAAATCCCTTTTTATCTTCACTAAAAATTAAAAAAAAATAAAATATGAGATCGAACGAGAAAAACAAGGTCAATATCCTTGTTTAAGTAAAGCAAGTGTTTTATGATTGGCTGTCTGAAAGTCAATGTTATTATGAGAACAGCCAATCCAAACTCTCTTAATACTCAAAAGAGTTGAAATTTCCAGCCAAACACATATGACAATGTAATTGGCCGCTGCTCAATTTGCTAATGCTGATATTATAAGTCTAGGACGTTCTCCTCGTGTGATGTCATAAATTGTTACTTAAATCCACTCATTCCATCCATTCGTAGCATATGGGCATTGGGCTTTATTGTTTCAAGTCAGAAGCGGGATTTAGGATGAATCGTTTTGGATAATTCCTCTTCTGCATTTAGACGAACCAAAAGGCGTTGCTGATTTGTGCAAAGAAAACTTAGGGATTTACTTTGTCAACTTATAATAATTGTTCTGAAAAAAAAATTAGTTATTTTAAAATCACAAAAATAATTTAACATATAAGAATCAGTTAGTCTTTCAGATGATTCTCTAGCGGTCTGTGGCCTGTGTGAACTTGGTCTGGATCTTAATTCCAGTATTGCCCAGATATTTTCTTTCTATTCGATGTTTTCTTCTTTTTCTGATGTTTGTTTCCTCTGGGAATTAAAAATGGACCACTGCACAACAGAGCTGAATCGCGGAATTTAAGACTAACTGCGTTTCTTGATCATCGGGACTTGGATGGCCAGTCGATGCCAGACAGCCTCTAACCCCCGACCTCACGGGCGTCTCCAGGATTAGAAGTCACAGTATTACTGGGATGTAGCCACTGCCGTTTTAAAACAAAAAAAATATTGGTAGAAATAGGTTTACTTTCATTGGGAATGTGCATTATTATATATTTTCAAAGGTTCTCCATTTTATTTTCCAAACTGAAAAAGTCCACAGATTTTTACATAATGTACGGATACAGTATTTTATAACTACCTTTCTTTTGGACCCATTTTATACTTTAAAAACAAAAGAAAATAAAGAACTTCATTAAGCACCAAGCGGTGTAAATAAATACCTATTTTAGTGATGTGATTTCAGAATAGCTTTAATAAAATAACTTGTTTAATGTAGTATAATATTTTTAAACTAAACATTACACTTTATAAATTTATGACAAGTTATTTCGTTGTGTCTCCAAAAGTATTTTTTTTAAATATTCAGACAACCTATCAATAAGTCATTTTCTAGT
Source organism: Thereuonema tuberculata (assembly GCA_023159025.1). Lineage (NCBI taxonomy): Eukaryota > Metazoa > Arthropoda > Chilopoda > Scutigeromorpha > Scutigeridae > Thereuonema > Thereuonema tuberculata. Next base: position 276,402 of record JAFIDM010124599.1, on the reverse strand, counting down.
AAACAAATACTATAAAAAACGAAAAAAAAATCGGAGTCTACTGTTACTTACTTTAAGGTCAGGACGACGAATCATGTCTCTATTAATTCCATTGTTTTCGGTCCAGAATTCTGAAATGTTAGCATCTGGAATTTTGGCAAGATTAGATAGAAGTATATCACTAATATTTCCAGTCTCCTTAAATACTTCAGAAAATTGCTTCCGTAGATTATTGAAGAAAGGATAGTGGTTGAAAGGTCTGAAGGGACAAAGAGTAACAGCAGGGTGTTTGAATGCTTCACGCTTTTCAATTTCCAATTTAAAATCTGGATACCCATTCTTGTAATTGTCGATTTCAATGAAGATATGATAACTACAAAAAATGCCACTCAATAGAATAGTTATGATCCATATAACTTTTCGCTGCCATGAACACCTTTGAAGTAAGATTCTATCAAATCCGACTATACCAATGTTTAGCCGAGGATGTGTTGCGAATCCTAACATGGATTTTGTGTGTTTAACAGTTAAACGGTTTCTTCTTGAAATTCGATTGAGCCAGAAATTTTTTGCTGCATTTCTAATATTTGAATTTTGATTATTCCTTAGATTGCTCCTCTTGAGGTTGAGTTTGATAAACTAAAAATGAAAAAGAAATAAAATAGAAGTTTAAATTCTGTGGAAATGCAATATACTGATAATTTCAGTGAACACACATGTATAATAACGATGTAGTAATAATTTGAACTAAATATTCTCGAAGAAAGGGGAAATGGTATGGCATAATAAAAAAAAAGTTCCAAATTTTAGTAATAGATGGTGCTTTAAGCATCAAAATGTAAATGGGTTCAGGCTACAGTGATATTTGAATCGCATTGCGACGACTAAGGCGTGAGTTGCGCATTAAACCAACCTTGCTGTTCAATGTGCATGACTGTATCTGGTTTTTACTGAAGAAATCACTTTTACTGCAGAAATGACTTTAACATTCAACAGTTGTGTCACTGTTTGTATAAAGTCCATCCATCACGGCAAGTTCGTACCACATCGGATAGGAAAACTCGGTTTTTAATTGTTCTGAGGCCAAAACTGCAAAAAGTAACAATGAAATCGGGTTTTAATTATCGCTAGACTTCCGCAAGACATATTCAGTATGCTGTCCAACGTTTTCTATCACAAGTTGAAACTGAGTAACAGCATGCTTCACAATAGATGGAGTGTCTCAAGGGTCACGTTGTGAATGTGTTGAGCAATGCGTGGTTTCAATTCAGCTAAGTTTGCAATCGGACTACTAAACACTATATTTTTCAGATAACCCCACAGCCAGAAGTCACCAGGATCAAGATCAGGTGATCTTGACGGACAGGCTGTTGGAAAATGACGGCTGATAACACTGGTTAACATATTTTCTTCACAAGAAAACTAAATAGTGATTCTAGTGTAGTTTTGTGTACTGAATTCAAATATGTAAATAGAATTTTCCATCAGGCATAGTTTTTTGGAGAGAGTCATTTTTGTATAATATACTTCTGTATATTAGATGTTTTTTATTGTAATTTTCATAAATTATAGAAGTGGTAATTTTATTCAGAATAAATTGCAGACTTATTCATGTTCTAACATGTTCAAAATTTGCAATGTAAGCAGATGGCCAGTAGCCAGTATTGAAATTGTAGTGAGCCTTGCAACACATGTAGTGGTTTTCTGCTGTATATTGCTTTTATTTATGAGTTTTTTAAATGTTTCAATATGCCAAGAAAGTGTTTAAAATCACCAAACAATTTATACTATGTCTATAGAGAACTGACTTTGAAGTCTCAGAGGCGAAATTTCACAAAACTTGTGAAAAAATATTATGAGCTTTATTTTGGGTGCAAAGCTGGTGATTTTGATAAAGACTGGACCCCAAATGTATGCTGTGTATCATGTGTTAGGCTTCTCACTTGATGGAAAAATGGTATTCATCATATGACGTTTTCAGTCCCTATGATTTGGAGGGACTAGAAGGACCATGCAACTGACTGTTATTTCTGCTTAACAAACATTAAAGGAACAATGTGCAAAACAAAATATACAGTTAAGTATCCCAATTTGGCATCTGCAGTGAGACCTGTGCCACATTGTGAAGAGTATCCTGTACAAAAGTGCCCAGATTTCATGACCTTAAGTGATGACTCCGACCCAGCTCATACTAAGGACGAAAGAAAGGAGGGAAGTGACCCTACATTTGAAGCAAGTAGTTCATCAGAATCTCACTTTTAATCTCAAGAAGATCTTAATGATCTTATACAGAATTTAAATTTATCTAAACAGTCGACTGAGCTTTTAAGTTCCAGACTCAAAGAATCTACTCCAAAAAGTAAACGGATATGTGTTTATTGTAGTCTCAATAGGGATTTAAGTGACTACTTTTCTAAAGAAAGCCATATAGTTTTTGTAATAATGTTTGTTTAGTAATGGATCCTCTTGGAATCAACACCAGCCAGATGATCCCACCTAGACTTCTTCTCTGAAAACTTTAGGTCTCTCGCTAATGAGCATGGTGAGCGTTTTCATCCGCAGATTTCTACTAAGGGAAAAAGGTACCAAAGCAAATGGAGTTCCAGTATGCTGGCCGACTGCTGCTGGACCATGAAGAGAGACATCTCGAAGGCAAAATATAGCCGAAAATCATCTTACACAACTTTTTAGATAAGCCAAAATTAGTCGTATGTTTATTATTTAGTGTTTCGTGAAAGTAATTGTTTTAAAAATTTAATCACGTGCAACAAAAAAACCCTGCCTGATAGAAAAAATCTGAGACCATATTTGAACTCAACATGAAAAAGATAGTTATATTCCGTTTATTTAGTCCATGTAAAAGAAAAAAAGTTTTTTTTCGTAGACCAGTGTAATTCTATCTTTTCCGAAATCCCTCTTCAGCAGCTGCTTCACTGGCTTTGCAATGTGCGGAGGAGCGCCATCTTGCATAAAAATGATGCTACCCACAAATGCACACTGTTGAAGTGTTGCAATGACGTGGATGCGCAAAAGACTCTCATTGTGTTTACCATTGACGGTGCAGGTAACAGGAGCCGCACGACCCATCTTTTGGAAAAATAAATGGATAAACACTGGCATGAACCCGCACCACATTGTTACCTTTGCTGAATGAAGAGGTACTGCTTCGTGTGCGAACGGATTTTCCGTTGTCTATATTCTGGAATTTTTAGTATTGACATGTCCTTGGAGATGGAAATGGGTTTCGTCTGTCCATAAAATGTTCCATGGCCATTCATTGTCCACTTCCATGCGAGCAAGAAGTTCTAGAGCAAACCTTTCTTTTACTGGCAGGTCAGCAGGAAGCAACTCCTGAAGATGGATAATTTTGTATGGTTATCAATGCGGGATGTTTCATACAATTTCATGCGCCGTGCTCGCAGGCATGTCTAAAGTTCGGGTAATTTCCTGTGCACTGCACGTTTGCACACTACCCCTCGTCTCTTCCTGGACTGCTGTGGCCACATCTTCCACTGACATCGAAGCAATTGCTTTCCTAAATCTGCCAGATTTCACTTCAAAAGAACCTGTCTCTTCGAATTTCTTGATCAATTTCTCCAGATCCTTGACAGACATCGGACCACAGCATTTTTTCATACCCTTCACTGTCCTGAACTTGTTCAGACTAATGGTGCACAGTCACCGTTCTTGTAAAAGAGCTTTACAAGCAGAGCGCGATCCTTCATTGGGAGAATCATGGCGAGCTTCTTAGAAGCAATATCAGGAAAACGCCATGTACCCCGCGTTTTATAACATATGCAATGTGTTATGCGCATGACAAGTCTTGTATTTTGCATATTATGACGCTTAAAGCAATATCTATTGCTAATATTTGGAACTACTTTTTTTCTTATGCCGTACCATTTCCCCTTTCTTCAAGTATATTCAGTTCAAATTTCAGGTCATTCTGAGCACTGGTTATTTTTTTACAGCATGTTGAAAGTCGAACTTTAATTATAATCACCCTGTATATCTAAATAAAAAAAATACATAGTGTTTCAGAGATGTGTATATAAGGGTGATTCACGAAGCTATGCAGAAATTCGGGAGCTCATTCTATATTTAAAAGTAAAGAAAAAAATTTATATAAACATAGGTCCGGAAATGTTTTGGTATCGAGTTACGGCTAGCAAAAGGTTTCGCTCGTAATGTAGTACCTGGGTGAAATGAAAACTTGCTGGAAGTCTGGGAATATAAATTAAGGGGCGAAATCAGTGGTTTCTTATGGTTGTTGACTTGAAAAATCGAATGAAACATGTCGCAGAACTATCTCCCAGTGGCTTATACCACGTGGAACCTACAAAAAAGTTGGCAACACAATAACAGCTGTTCAACAATAATATGAATTGCATTGTTTTGATTTATTGTGAGAGCTAACAACTGGGATGTAGTCCATGTGCGAATTGTTGTACTACATTATGGGCGAAATCTTTCTGTAGCCGTAACTTGATACCGAAGCATTTCCGGACGTATATTTATATAACTTTTTTTCTGTACTTTTACAAGTAGAATGAGCTCCCGAAGTTTCTGCATATCTTCGTGAATCACCCTGTATATTGTGTGTGTGTGTGTATTCTTTTATTGATAGTAATAATAATTCTCAAACTACAGATAATTTTATGCAACAAAGACTAGAGGAAAGAGTTCCACTTCAATTTTGGAGTTAAAAATCAAAATTGAAAAATAAATAAATATTTTTGAACATTCAGTGATTATTTGTATTTATAATAAATATAAACTTTAGGCTGATAACTGCTAGACATAAAAGACATTTGGCAGTTAGCAGGCTTAGGTTTTTCAATCTGTACTGATTACAGTAATTTATTGTTGTTTGGTTTCGTGGGGTTGTACTTCCGGGAATAGGAGAGGAATCCATAGTCTTTCACCCTTTTCTTGAGCTTATCATCGAGGGTAAATCTGGTTAACGAGTGAAAACTACGACGAAACCTCTGTCCCGGATTCCCGTCAATGATATCCCAAGGCGTGAAAACAAACTTAATATATACTCTTTCATATCCGTCTTTGCATGAAATAATTTTTGCGGTCATATTTTGGTATAATCATTTCATATATTTATTTTTATTATGTTTTCGATATTTTTAAGCAAATCTTTTGCTTTCGCCTTATTACTAACCAATTATATTTTTATTATTATTATTTTGGATACTCATTCTTTATACTCCAAAACTCCATTTAAATTATTCTCTCTATCCTTCTAGTTATCAGATTAGATAAAATTAGATGTAATTATTTATTGTCATTATTTCATTATACAGAGAAACCGAATTTGTATTCCCGAGGAACGATGTATAATTTATTTTTATTGATGTTCTCAGCAAAATATTCTAGAATATTTTTTTCAAATGATATTAAATTAGTAATGTTTGAAGTTTCTTCCTTGGAAAGTCCTTTAATACCACAATAAGAACTCAAATTGAATTTTCAAATATCATATATCAGAACATGTCTGGTCTAAGTAGAATCATTTTTTTTGGACGTTCATGAAATTATCTGTAGAGAAAATATGAATGAAAATAGTACAGACTCTTTTAAAATAAATAAAAATTCCTCATTTTAATTGAAAACTTTGTATAGTCTTTTTTTTAAATAAAATTATGTGCATGGGTAAAGTTATTTTTACGAAAAATTCTGAGGCACACTATAAACATACTGAAAATTAAAAATGAATTATGTAAAAAAACGAGATAAATTTACATCAATAACTAAATAGTAATTATTGCTGATTTTTTTCTCTTTTTTTTATTCAAAATAATGTGTGACATTAAAGTTAAGACTAATTTTAGGTAATTGTGTTTTAGACAAACTATGCAATAATAATATGAAGGATTGTAATGTCAATCAGAATTCATGTTTACGATAAAATATTGATTCATTTTCGAATAATAATACTGTTTAAATACTATGAATCATGTAGAATTCGAAGACAGGAAAATCTCTAAATCAACATGAAGAAATGTATCTTCCATGTTAATTATTTTTTCTGTGTTTCACAGATCGAAATGAAATACTGAACTCCGTACCTTTTAACTTTTAAATTTCCTTTTTCCTTATTATCAAGCATTTTCTAAGAAATCTCGTAAATTCATTGTACAGACAATTTTTAGTTATTTAAATAAATATACATCAATTTGTAGATGTAATTGAGTGTTATGTAGATTGTCCTTTATTTTCATTACAGTAGATGCCGCTTATTGTGATCACTGTCGATGTTGGCTCGATGCATGAAAGCAAACGAATTTGTGCATTCTCTATTTTTTTCAGTTTTCATATTACATTTAATGCACGTTAAACCTTCTTACATAAAAACAGAAAATAAATTTGATTTGAGAATAAAGTGAATCCTCAAGAGAAAGTAGCTTATAATGAATTAAAAAACATAAAAGATCTTGTTTTATTAGAAGCAGATAAAGGATAGAAAACAGTAGTAATGAACTGGAAAAAATATAATAATATGGCAAAGAATTATATTGCAAAACAGAAAAAGATTGTATAAAACATTTAAAAATGGCACTCATCACAATAGAAAAAATAAATAAATCATAGTATAAATGTTTGTTTATCATATCATTTATACTATGATTTATTTTATTCTAATATTGTACTGAATGCCATTTATTTTATCTATTATACAATCTTTTTCTGTTTTGACAATATAATTCTTTACCATATTATTATATTGTTCCCAATTCATTATTACTGTTTTCTATCGTTTATCTAATTCTAATATAACAAGATCTAATATAACAATAGAGAATAATCTAGATTTAATTACTAAACATTCGAGACTATCTGAACTTAAAATGAAACCCAAAATACACATGGATACGAGTAATGGTATTGTGGAGAGCAGACCTGTTATTAATTGTAGAAATGCGCTTTGAAAAAATTTCAAATTTTATTTTTAAGGTATTAAAGATTGTAAAACTAACAAAATTAAAAATTATGGGGACTTTAAAAACAAGTTGTTGGAAAAATGTACGAAAGTTAAACAAAATTGGTTAATGTTGTCGAATGATATAAAAACCTATATGGTTCGTTAAACCATGAATTAATAAAAAGTGCCAAAATAGAACTTATAGATAAAAGAAATATTGATAATAAATTTAAAATTGATTTAACCACATTTTTAGAAAAAATAGAGATTTTTTGGTAAATAATCAATGTTTTAAGAATGATGAAATATTTATAAGATGAAAAAAAGGTGTATTTATGGGGACATCAGCACCAGGTATATTGGCTGATTGTACTATGAGTTACCTGGAAAATAAAATTTATTAAGGAAGCTAAAAAAGAAATGTATCTCAGATATATAGATGATATTTTTATGATTATATAACAAGATATGAAGAGATTTATGTTTGAAAAAATTAATAAAATAGCTAAGCATACAAAATTTGAAGTAGAGTATGAAAAATAAATGCTTTATCTTTCTTAGATTGCAACGTCATAAAAGAAAAACAGAAAATTTAAATTGAGTTATTTAGATTGAAAACACAGGTAAGAAAAGTATTAGACATTAAAACTAATTTAGCAAGACATTTAAAGATGAACAACATATTTAATTATTTTTTAAGATCATTTAAGTTATGTACCAGTAAACAGGAAAAAAAAATTAAATTTTTGTTTTCACTTTTTGAAGAAAATAGATATGATGTTAAATCAAATAGGAAATATTATAAAAAAGCAAAACATTATATGAAAAAAAGAAAAAAAAATAAGAAGAAAATTGTTATTATTCCATATACAGTATAGAAAATATTAATAATGATAATAAAAGAGTATTAGGCCGTGCTGGCGTGGTCGTGCGGTTTAGCCGGCGGGCTGCCGTTGTGGCCGATGCGGCAGCACCCGGGTTCGAATCCCGGTGGTGGCATGGCTGTTTCTTTCTTCTTCTGTGTTTCGTCCGTTTCCCACCTGGGACTTACTCTCTCAGGGTTATCCTGGACGGGATATAATTCTCGTCCCCCCTTTCTTGAATTTCACTAGCCTCGCCCTGACGTTGTCAGGTTGAGCTAGTCACGTGGTCCCTAGTTGGCCAAAATCGATAAAAGGAAGGAAAAAAGAGTATTAGATGAATTTAATATAAATGTTTAAAGTTACTTTATAAATGTATAAAGTGATTAATCTCTCAAGGATAAAAATGAAAATGAGATATTGGAAGAAAAAAATATAGTTTATCGGAAACTTTGCAAAAATTATAATAAGGAGTATATGGGTTGTACAATCCAAAAATTGATTAGAAGAAGATATCAGCATATATTGATATACAATTATAAAAATAAGTATGCCAATAGATGGATGATTTATAAACATAAAGAAATGTATAACCATGAACCAAATTTTTTAAAAATTAAAATAATAAGGAAGGCTAATAGTATTTTTCCTTCACACTTAGAGAGTCGTGATTCATAAGAACCACATCCACCTTTATCAATAGTACATTCAGCCATATGGTTGAAACATATATAAGACAGACTGACAATCAGAATTTAACATCCGAAGAAGTCCTAGAGAAGGACGAAACGTAATGTTTTAGCGGTCCCTAGGTTACAGCTTGCCTGTAAAACATAGGGGACCGCTCTTGCTTTTATGCTTGCTGGATGTCACACTCTGTAGTGGCCAAAGGGTTAGAGATATTAGAATGAAACCTTTACGATTGTGTTCAGCATCAAAAAGTAGGTGACCACATCCAAAAAAAATCAGACCAAAGGGACCACTCCCTGACAGGAATTAGGAGGATCAAAAGTGGTCGCTTCCAATAAAGAGGAAAACTGCGATAAACGTCCCAGCAATATCGACCCGTCTGAACACATTTTGGATTGAAAATTGTGCATATTATAGGGTCGCTTTGGTTTTGACACTGTCTCAAAATATTAATTTATCTTGTTTAAAACCATTTGTTTAATTGTAAATTTATGACGTGTAATTACAATTTGGTAATTATGAAAGTATTTTGTAGGATGTTTTAAAGTTTTATATCAATTTAGAAGAATAAGATTAAAAGAAGATTAACACAAAAATCAGATTTCGAATAACTTTATCATTAATTCTCCTGAAAGATCTTAATCTTGAAATGCAAAAGAGTAAACAATCCGAGGATTTTGATTACAATAGCCTGAACTTAGATTACAATAGATATTATTTTTAATACATTTTAAATAGTGTGTTTTGGGACTGACTGATATTTTGATAACATCCAATAGCCGATGGATAACATCCGTGATTACAATAAGCTGATTCTACTGAATATCAATTTCATCGATAGTACTTTATTTTTTTATTAATTTTGATTTGTTTTTTTATAACTTTCAATTTTTTTGAAGATTTGTGGTATTTCGAAAATTCGATTTTTCTGAATTGCAATTTTTGTTTACATTTATCATCTCTTTACTTGCAAATTTTATTCCTTAATCTTATAAAATATTAGAATTGTTTATTATGTTGAAAATTAGATATTGTTTTCATTTAAATTCGCGCAGAGAAGACCACTTACTGATTTGCTTTTGAGATAAATATTTTATCTTATCTATATCTTATGAAAATATATTAATTATGCATGTTCTTTAATAATTATTGTTAATAAATTATTAATTATATGCAGACGATCTTGTCCTGTTGTGTGACTTTTCTAAATATAAGGCAAAAAATTAAAATTGAAAAGACATTAAATCGAGCCCTGGACATATTGACACAATGGTCGATTGATAATATGAAAGTGAATGTTAGGAAAGCAGCATTTCAACCTTTTTCCTTTGCTTATAGTATCTGTGAAATCCAATTATAAATAAGACACCCTTTCTTTAGTAAAGTGAATATATACATCTAGGAATGTTCTTCAATGACAAACTCACCTAGAAGAGATATAAATATACATCGAACACTTAATCTACGCCAGTAACTAACTTTGCATCTTGAAACGCCTTGCTGCAAGTAAATAGCGTTGTAATAGAACAACTCTGAACCAAATATATAAAACATATATTACCTCTGATATCATACTGCTGTGAGTCTTTAGTGATTGCTACTGAGCATCACTTAGTCCTATGACATTAGTACATAATCAAACTCCGTGCTTAATTATCGGAAGAATTAAATCAACAACAATAGATGCGATGCTGCTACTTACTGACAAGAAACCTCTCTTCAATAAAATACAAAGGTGGTGTCATCTGCTCTATGAGAAACACCTTAGAACTCCCAACTATTCAAGTTGGTCAACTTACTCTTTCACCTCCGAAACCACACTGAAGACCCAACATGACTTTATTCAAAATTAATAGATTAATTAAATCTTAATGATATTAATAAATTTTGTCCTCTCTCACTATCATAAAACCCTATTGGAAATTAAACAATGTTTTGATGTTCATTATATTTGTATGAACAGTTAAGAAATAAAGTTACTCATACTCAACTCTTCAAGAGGTAACACTAGAAACTTTAAATAGAAAATATCCTGAAACAGACTGGTTGCATATGTTTACAGATGATTCTTTTTTCAGAACCACTTGAGAAAGCTGGATCAGGAGAATCCAGTAATATTTTCTCCTTTAATGCATAAATGCAGCAGCTTTTAACAAAGCTCGAATGAGTCTCAGGCAGCTGCATAGGGATCATCGTGAGAAAACTATATGCAAAGTTGTAAGAAACTTCAAGGAAAACAAGCAGGCAGTGTAAACAAGAACAAAAGACTAGTTAGTGAACTTCTTGAAAATTACAAAGCCCTGACATGCAATCTGTCTCTGAAATCCTTTTTTGAATTACATTTGTAATTTTTTCCACAAATCATGGTCTTGTAAGAGATGTTAGAAGGTGAATGCTTTCACAAGGATATATCTGTAATAGAAACTCACTACCAAGCAAAATAGAAACCCAAAAATGCTTGCAAATTACTACTGGACAATAAAAAGGGACGTTCCTGAATCTAAATACGGCAAATAATTAACTAAAAGTACATTTTACAAGTGAGTTAACTGTAAATGTATTGTGTATATAATCTGAACATATCAATTTAAAAAAAAAATTGACGTTACTATACATTTTACAAACATACTTGAATTAGAGCAAAAATACTTTAAAAAAAAAACACTATCTGAGATCAGTTTGACATAAAAAAACTAAAATTGTCAACCACTGTAATCGTTGATTTCAAAAAGTTATTTACTGATTTTTTTATTTCATTTTTGTAATATACAGGGTTCACGGTAAAGTCCTATGTCATCCAAATAACTTTCATACGAAGATATCTAGAGTTAGAGAAGTTCTAATTGGTATAGAAAGCTATAAAAGGCAATGAGATGCGACTGACTGCAGCTCCCCTAGCCGCAAAATGTGGAAGTTAGTAACCCTAACTCGAAAACTATGACAGATACGGAAAAAAAATGAGCAAGTAGAGCATTTGTAGAGCATTACCGAGTTAGTAGAATATTTATGGAAAAGAATCGTGCAAATAGAAGTCGCGAGACAATAAGTTTTCGGAATGTCTTTTAATGCAAAGCGGTACATAGGGCCTACATTATCTCCAGTTTAAAGTCCAGGTTCAGTATGTTCACCGTCTACTGCAATACACATTTGTATATGGGAAAGTACTTCCTGTTGCACTTTAGCCTTAATTGTGAGTGTCCAGCTCTTGCATACGGCAAAGATAGACCTATTTGAACGAATCTTTTCTGTAAAATGTCATTCCTCCTAATTCGGTGATTCTCTGCATCTTTCTCATTTATTTTTTTTCCGTAATAGTTTCCGAGATATGGTTGCTAACTACAGCATTTTGCCGCTATAGGTTCTGCCGTCAGTCTCATCTGATAGCTTAGGTTCGCTTTGTTTAAAAACATCTAATTTCCATTAATCTACCTATCTTAGTTCAAAAGTTATTTGAGTGACTTAGGATTTTCCCGTGCACCTTGTATCTTCTTTTTTTAAATATAAGGTCAAATAGTCGAATTTTCCAACAACTTTATTAACAAAACTTACTTCAATTTAATTAAAAAAAACTAATGCTTTTACTTTACTAAGAGAAAAAGCATAAAAATTGTTACATTTTGAATTTAATACTTTACTACATTCTAATTTTTTTCACCTTTATAAACGTAATATAATTCATGAAAATTGATACTAACTGTGCTTAAATACAGGGTGCTTACAATTAAAGTTGCGATTTCAAAACGCCCTAACTTTAAAACTACCGGTCAGATTGACTTGATATTTTATCAGAACCATTGTGAGGTAATGGAATTTTGTTTGGCAAAGGAAAAAAATAGTTCCAATAGTGCCGATAGATGGCGCTGTCAGGGTTCACATTGCTGTTGTGGAGGTATGCAAATTATTAAGACGTGTTAGTAATTGCTAAGACGTCTTTACTAAGACACTACTATGAACTAAGACATTACTAACACTGTATAATAAGCAAAAATAAGTATAAGAAACTCGTATGAAAATCAATAAACTAATTTAAATATATATATTATAACTTACTAATTTATTGTAAAATTTAGAATTGTGAGAAGCTTGAAATCTGTTTGAAACAGCTGCTAAATTAAAGAGAATTGAATGAATTCAATGAAATAACTAAAGAACCTGTAACGTAAAGTCTATAGCAACCAATTTTATCATGTACATCTTAAGTAGCAAAGAATAAGTGAAGTCACACATAACTAAGTAAAAATTAAATATATTAACAATAAATATAACAGATGCATTTCCATTGTAAATACATTTAATTTTAAATTAGTTATGTGTGATTTCACTTATTCTTTGCGAAACAAAGATCTCTCAATACAATATAAAGGAATAAAACAAATGAAAGATTTTTAATTATTGATATTATTCTTCCAAGAATTTCTTCATAAAATTATTATTAAATGGAATAATAAAATAAAATATTATTAAGCAAAGATTTTTCTAATTAGCTTTTTAAAACTTACGATTATTGAATAAATAACTAAATACAAATAATTAATATTTTTACCTGATTGTAAACATATTCGATAATGACTTCAATAATCTCAAAGATTACCAAAAGATTTGCATCGAAAAAAACTCCTAAAGTGCCTCCAAAATCTGCTAGAAATTGCGAAATTGTATATTTCTCCACCTCTTCGATTATCATCTTCTGTTTTTCAAGTATTTGGAAAGAAATAAAGGCATAGTATTTGTTGATAAACTCTTCTACAAATTGACAACTAAAAAACATCAGGTTTTCAAAGCACTTTCGTGGACAGCTTGATCTACATTCTGCTTTTGATTCCAGTATTCTGTTGGAAATCTCCCAGGAATCATTGAAATCTCTGGGATTTTCACATTCTCTCAAAGAGGAATTGTTTATAAAAGGTAACCTTTTGAAAATAAAATAAAGTAAATCATATCAATTTGACGATTGTTTTGTTATGTCAGTTATCAAGAAAAATTCAGTATATTTAATAGAATATTAACAGATAACATTTTTATCAAATAATTAAAAAAGCAATAAAGAATTAAGATTCCATTTAAAATATAATTGAAAATAATTTTAAAAAAAATTGAAAATGGAACAGATACAACAAACATTTTTTTTATTCAGTTCAAAATATTCAGTTCAAGCGCAAATTAAAACAAAATTTATCGAACATTTTAATTTATTAATTATCTGAAAATCCACTCATGAAAAAACTCTTAATTTTGAAATTCCTAATCTACATTTATTAAACTGATAGAGAAACATATTTTTTTGAAATTCCATACAAATTGAGAGGCATCCAACATATCTCCTGATCTGGTAGCGTGCCTCCAATTTGGTTTAGTTTCCTTAATAATAACTTTACATTCATCAGTTCTTTTTCTAAAGACTCATTGTCATTGAAATTTGTCAAGTCATAGCTTTCTCTTTAGACGAGTAATCTTTAAGTTGTCTAGTTTATTAAATTTCTTTTCTAATTCTTTGAGGAGTGTACTCGGATCTGATTGTTCTTTTACTAGAAGTTTGTAGCGATCGTCCAATAGTGAGACTATCGCTCCGTATGCGCTCTCCGATTTAATTTAATTTTAAATTTCCTTTAATTTTCGGTGTTCTGTCTTGTCGTCCACCTTTTCTATTTCGGCCAGGGACATATTCGCCGCTCTCCATAGACCATCAGGCATTAGCGAATTCTTCATACCAATTCGCCATGATGTGTAATTTGTTCCATTGAACATTGTAGTGATGTATTTTTCACTTCTCTGCTGCCATTTTAATTTTGGGCTCCGATAATTTTACTTTCTTATGAACTTCCTTTGCCGTTTTTGCCGTTTACGACTTCACACACGCGCAGTGGAAGCGAGCTGGGCCCATAACCTTCTGAGAGGGGTGTAGGGTTTTTTTTTTTTTTTATTAAAACGGCTGTATATATTTACAATTAAGTTGAAGTTGGAACTTGGTAAAATGTATACAAAGGAAAAGTTCAGAAGTTTAATGTTCAGTGTCCTTGAGTTCGCTGGGCTGTCCTTTCGGCGCTTCCAACGATATAGTTTATCCCACTGTTGAAATCGTGCTGGCCTTTCCTAATAATGAATTGGAATAATAAAATTATTCACTGTATTAACAAGCACTAGTAATTAGTTCTCAATTAAACCTAATAGTTCAAATAATCACTTTTAAGTTTTCGTATCTTCAAAACACTTTTTAAAACAAATAATATTATTTTCATCGAACCCTTTCGATGAACATACATAAATTTAATTCGTTTCAATGCTTACTTAGGCAATTCGTAATTTCCAACTATTTAAATTAATCACTATTAAGTTCACTTATTATTACTCTCAATAAAACATTAAATGTTCCTTATAAATTTAATGGCTTTTAATTAACGTTTTCACCCTGTGTGATTTAAACGTTCCCACTTGTTGGTTGAGTCCACTTTTACTTTTGATATTAGGTCTCTTCTTTCTTCACCCTAATTTTCTCCCTTAGGATAATATAAATTCCAATACTCTCAGTTCTGATGATGAACGGAATTTTCTTCCGCTTGTTCTTTGTAGAAGTAGTTAATTACGCTCACTTCAAAACTTGTGACTCCGTCTCCCTTTCGCAACGTCCAACTTCCATTGGTCATTTAATTTGGCTAGGAAAACTTCCGAATCCCGTTTCAATACTGTTCTTCTTTTCTTCTATCCAAAAGCCCTTCTTAATTATCTTCTTACTTCTCATTTCGAATATTCACGGTCGTCTTCTTGCTTCGCCGGTTCCAGGCCTCAATGCCGTGTGTTGACTTCATTTCTGCCGGCAGCTCACTTCGTCTGTGCGTGCGTGTTTCCGAGACTGTCGCTAGCCATCTGCGCATTTGAGTGTGGCAATACTGTGTTGCTTCCCTCTTCACTTGTCGACTGTTCCGTTCTCTTCTGTCGACTGTCCAGTACTGTTCATTTCTGTCGACTTGTCTGAACTGTTCAGAACGAGGCTGTCACGGGAGTTTTATAGATGAAGCTCCTTGTGACGTATTTATTTAAATTATTACTTTACATTTTAAAACTTACAATTAAAGCCTTTTAATTTTTAATTATAAAATAAATACTTATTAATTTATTTCGTTTCGGAATTTCTAAAACCCTAAATTATAAAATAGAAAATATCGAAGTGCGATGTCGACAAAAAGGCATCTAGAGCGAATTTTCATTTTGTATCATGAAAGATATTTCTAGAAACCATTTTTTATATTATTATCTGGGTGTAGATAGTATAGAGTTTAGATTACAGTTCCTGCACCACTACGATCGCCGACACATTCCTAACTGACGATGGGATCCATTAACGAGCACCTTTTCTTTTGTTTTGAAAAGTTCATGTACGGAAGTGGCAAACGACTCAGCACATATGTTTTCCGTCTGTTTCCAAGGGGGAACTTTGCATTGTCTGCAAAGTCCTTAGTCTTCCACAGGAAGCGATGGAGCAAAAGAAGGACATATCTGGAGTGAAAGGAAGCTTTTGTTCTCCTGTTGGTCGCCTGTTGGAGCAAGAGGATGGAAGGATTAGGCCGCTGGAAAATGTTTTGGGAGAATGGCTAAATACCATTCGTGGACATTCTAATGAGGTAGGAGCTTATCAAGTATCTCGGCACTAGATCCGTGGAAATTGAAATTCAGGAAAATTTACAGGGCTATCGCGTGTGGTACCATATGTGACGTGAAGTCCACTCGTCTGCTCTTTTAGTGCATTGCCCTCACCGGTCAATTCCCTTCGGTATCCGGTGTTTCTCTACTGAGGAGGGGTGGTGAAGATGTTTTGTCTCTACCTATCCCTTGATCAGGAAAGATACCTTGTGTTTTACACGAACCCCGGGAACTGCCATTCCTTTCTTTTGTCCGAAATCAAGACAGTCATGGAAATAACTTAATGAAAAATGGAACAGAGTCTTAGTGGAAAATGGCGAAAGCAACAAGATGAGGCATGAGTTTTAAATATTGAAGCACTCTTTGACTATTCCTAGGGTTTTCTAATATCCAAGATATTATTTCTTACCCGCCAGATTGGCGGGCACAATAACTATAAGTTGTTCTGGAAGCCCCTCATATAAGAATGAACCCCTCGTATCTGCTAAAATTTAAAGCTGAAGAGTTTGTATGTTTGAACGCGCTAACATCTTTATTCGTAAGAACGATTGTAACGAGTAATTTCATGGTTCTAATGTTTAACATCTTTGCTTGTTAAGTTTGTAGTGAGTAATATCATGATTGTAATGATAAATGATTGTTATTGCTTTGGTTCTGTTTTTTGGAATAGAAGAGAATGTTTGATTTTCTCTATTTGCTATTCTCCAGAAAAAAAATCTCCGCTGAGGAGCTTGAAATATTGAGTTAAAGAAGTTTTTATACTGAAGATGGTGTTTGTGAAATTTATTGTTTTTTTTTATATTATATTTACATAAACGTTTCCTGCATATGCCTTAATGTACGATGAATCCAAGCCTCTTTTTTATTCAATAATAAATATTATTAAACATCATCCACCAGAAAATTATTTGATATCCTGCAAGTTCTTTAAAGTCTTAACATAACGTCAATAATAAATTTTATCTATTGGGGGATGTAAGAAAATAATATTGATAAAAATAAAAAAAAAACGAATCAGAAAAATCAATTATAGAAATTAAATCAATTATAGAAATTAAATCAATCAATGTAAAATATGAAATATAGAAAATAATATCATAATTATATGGTTGACATTATTAAAACATAAAACATAATGAAAACATAAATAACAGTTGAAAATTAAATAAAATCTCAAATCAAACAAATATTAAATTGAAAGCGGAATAAGTTTTTCTTCTTACTAAGATAATCCAAACTTTTCCAAGTAGTTCCTTATAAAAGAATTTTTTCTTTAGTAATTATTTCAACATCTTCAATATTTAGGACATTGCTAAAAGTAGCAGGAACTCAGGATTTATTATTTCCCTCTTCTTTAGAGAATCTTATATGTTCATATAGTCTTATTTTATCAATACTATCCTTTGTATATTAAAAATAACAATAAGAAACATCAACATGATAGATTACAAGCATTCTTTGCAAGAATTGTGCAAGGAATAATGCTTTGCTAATTCTTTAATTTGTTAATAAATTACATCTTCTCAAAAAAACGCAAGGAGCTTATTAATATTGTCTTTGGATGGATTTACATTGATATCACTTTTTCTACAATTAATATCTAATTGAGCTACATTCACCAACAAG
Source organism: Thereuonema tuberculata (assembly GCA_023159025.1). NCBI lineage: Eukaryota > Metazoa > Arthropoda > Chilopoda > Scutigeromorpha > Scutigeridae > Thereuonema > Thereuonema tuberculata. The sequence continues at coordinate 258,678 of JAFIDM010124599.1, read as the reverse complement.
TGAATCGGAAAATAATAAAATAGACCAAGAAAAAATAGAATTTATTTTATTTTATTTACAGTTAAAATTTCTATTGATGATTATCAACAGAAAGCCATTTGTACCTGCAAGGTAATTTTGATACAAGTTGGTCTTCGAGGCATTTGTTTATACAGTCTTCCACTAAAATTGGATTTTTGCAAGGATATTTCTCCCAGTTCACATTAATGATCTGAAAGAGATAAATTTACTACATTAAAGTTTTGAAATGGATAAAACTTAAACTAGTATTGATTGCTTTTAATTGATCAAATGCTTCTTTTACGTACTTGTGTCACAAGTCGTAACTAAATATTTCATAAATATTTCATCTTAACAATTGCTAATGATATAATCAAGCATCGAGATGGTCTTCCTGAACTCTATAAATTCCTAGCAAATTTAATCAGCTTTACATTAAAAAGTTTGGTTTCCGAAAGGAACATTACTGGAACATTATGATGACGATGCAAGAAAGGTTAATTTTGAGTACTTACTCAGCTATCATATAAGATTGTCTTCTTTTGACCTGTCTTCTTTTCTTTCAAATATTTCTTGCTGTGTTTCTTTAAATTTGCTTCAGAAATTTTTTTTTTAAGAAATTATAACATACTTTCTAAATAAAAGTAATCAACTATTTAAGTTAATAAATTGACATTAATGTTCGTAAATTATTTTAACATGAAAGAATTAAGTCCAACGCACAAGACTAAAATACAATAATTACAAATTAAAAAAGCTCACATAATCGATTTCGCCAGCGCTCTGGCTGGCTTCTTCAGATACAGATACAAAATAAAATAAAATAAATACAAAGCTCAGTCTTTATATAGAAACAGGCGAGATCCAAAGAGTATTCAAATTTCGGTAAAGTCAACTGTTGCAGGCGGTGAGTTGTGTATAGAGTCTTGAAGCTGATCATGTTTATTGTCCAGAGTTGGTTATTACAGGTTGAAAGTGGAATAAAGACTGAAAAAGTAATGGGCAATATTTAATAAAATGACATTAACGTGCGTAAATCATTTTAACATGAAAGAATTAAGCCCAACGCACAAGACTAAAATACAATAATTACAAAGACGGAGCTTTGTATTTATTTTATTTTATTTTCTATCTGCATCTGAAGAAGCCAGCCAGAGCGCTGGCGAAATCGATTGTGTGAGCTTTTTTAATTTGTAATTATTGTATTTTAGTCTTGTGCTTAATTCTTTCATGCTAAAACTATTTAAGTTTTTATCTTAATAACGTTTTACTGAAAAAAAACAGGAATAATTCCTTAGGATAATTTTGGCGAACAATTCTTCCAAGATTGCTAATAGTTCAGTAAATTCGGTTAATCAGAGGTCAAAGACTAACATCTCTCACGTTATACAATAATTACTAACATTAAAATAATTGTTTTATAATAATTCTAAATGATTAGAAAAAATGCGATTACATGGAGAGACTTCGTGACTTGTTTATTGGTATATCTGATGAATCACTAAGTGTTTAGAAATATTTTAGTACTCTAATTATCATCCAGCTGCCTTCTTAAGCAAGAATCATGTTAAATTGTTGGAAAATTTGAGTATGATGAGACTGGATATACCATAAATTTGTTATTCTCTGTTATCTATTTACATTAGAATTCCAGGTAAAAGAATACTCACTTATTACTTATTCTAACTTTTGACTACTTATTTTAACGTTATTGATCAATTACTTCTGTTCTCCTAATTGTGAAACCTTCATTTAAAAAGTGATGAACTCTGACAGCTTTATCTTTGATGCAAAGTAATATATTTATAGTATTGAAAATAAACAATAATGATTTCGAATAGTTCAAAATCAAAATAGCAGAGGCTTAGTGACTTATATGATAATATTTATAGTCAATATAAAAATAGAGAAATTTTTCTAAACAGTTCTTACAAACTTACAAATAGAATATCTTAACCAACGAAAATAATTGATGAATTTCACATTGCACAAAAAAACTTCAATCTTTTAAAAATATACAGTCTTCAGTTGAAGACTATTTTAAAACCCAATCTTTAATACATCAAACAAATAATATATTGTAACTCATAAACAACAAAGATGAAAAATGAGAATAGCAAACCACACTCCAGTATAGTTTGTACTGATAATTTTGTATGAAACGACTGAGAATAAAACAGTAACAACAATTTTAACTTTACAACGATATTGTCAATCGTAACAATCATATTTTTAACATACCAAACAAATAATAGAACCCAATAGACAATAAAGATGAAAAATTAGAAAAGCAAGCAAAACTCCAGTACATTTTCTATTGATAATTTAGTATTAACAAAATTATTCTTCAAAATCCAGTATGACAATAAATTTTCATGAATATGCATACTTGTGCTGTCCTAAAATATTAACTGCATCAAAGTCCAAGTCATGCTTCAACCTGACAACATGCTCAACTGTTGTAGAGTCTTAATAAATTTTGAAGAATAACTCTTTAAATATTAGATTATCAGTAGAAAATACATTGGAATATGGTTAGCTGTTCTTATTGTCTATTGGGTTGTAATATGTTATTGTTTGATGTGTTAAAGGTTGGGTTGTTATGAATAATAACGTCTTTGTAACGTCAACATTGTTATTGCTTCTTTATTCTTAGTCCGAGGAAGACCTTCGTAAAGTTAGATTGAAACATACATGTAACTTGTAACGGTTTTGTTTACATTTAAGTGTGTATATTTTTCTACTTGTGAATTATTAATCTACACACGTTAATTTGCTGTTTATTAGAAATAATAATATTTAATTATATATTGTTAGAAAGTTTATTTTTATTCTAAAAACTATTTTACGATGCAAAACAAAGTAGCCCCTCATTACTTATATCTATATTTATATTTATGCTGTATGCGCTAAAACAAACGATACTGATTATTTGTATACAAAAATTGTTTATGAGACATACAGAATACAAACAGTAGAGAAAGCTTGCGCTACATGGAAGTCAATATCTACGTTTTCGGAAACATTCCATGTGTTCGATATGCTGTCCGCTGCGCTGCAGGAAGTACTCCTAAGACTCACGGAGATAGGAAACGTGTCTCTGAATAGGGGTTGCTTATTCCTGTTAAGCATGTCACAATCTTGTGACGTAAGTGACCAATGTTTGCTGGTGGTTCTCCAGGAAATGATTTCCTACAGGATTCCCCAAATGTAAGCATCCGATGATGTAAGATCAGATGAATGAGACAGATATGGAAAGGATTTTCCAGGGGAAATGAAGCGAATTCCAAACTTCGCATGAAGCATGTCCTTTGCTGTGTGATCAGTAGCCCCATCCTGCTGGAACCATTTCGTATGAAGTGGAAAGTTACGTGCACGGCAGAATCTGATGAGATCTCCTGAATGGTGGTGTAAGAATGTTTTCTCTGTACCACACCTTGTTCACAGTCATAGGATTGCCATGATTATCTTCAACAGAAAAAGGATCATCTATTTGCAAGAATCTATTTGGAGATATACTGCTGCCCGCTCACTATGGAGGGTTTCTCCACAATGTTCTCTTGCAGTTCAAATCCCAGAAAGCGGGATGTCTGTCGAGTGATGAATCCATTCAAATTAATATGGTTTTCATCGGAAAACTAGACATTTGAGAAGAAAGCTTATATCATCGTAAGGCATTACTGATATTGTTATCCAGTAAGCCATTTTCGCATCCTTGTCGGCGATGCTCAGATGTTGTCCGGTCTGTATTTATTAGGCAAAACCTCCAAATTCCTTGAATAGTCGTCTTGCAGATGTTTTACGAAAATTTCAGTTTTAATGATGTTCTCCGGAGGCATGTTCTCCGGCGACTGTTACACCTGCTCGAGGACCTTTCCTCGATACACATTTGTTGACACTGGAATTGGACATCCAGTGCAGCCTTTGCGCTGTGTCAGTAATTTTTAAATTAGGGCTAAAATAACAATGTTTGTGGGTGATCATTTTTGAAACTGTTCCCGAAATGCATTTCCAACATGTATGGCAAAGTGACCAATTAGTGGCACCAAATTTTCAGTTTTTACTGTTAGCCTGTGTAATGGGAGGAAATTTGAGGGTTAGTTGCTTTAGTCCACTGTATCTCTGTTATGCCTATTGAATTTGTAATAATTTGAAATAATTAACAATGATTAGATCTAATTTTAACAAAATATCAAAAAAAAATTTAATTGACCAAACACTGGCACTTTTATTGTTAATAGTGGCACATCATGTCTTTATTCTGGCACCTGCCAGTAATTGGTCAACTGTATTATTATCTACTTCTTAAATAGCGCTACAACTCTCTATGAGTCTTGGCCTGCTCAACAATAGACTTCCATTGTCGTCTATCCTGTACATACTTTCTCCAATTTATTATCTTCATCATTCTAATGTCATTCATTACATCATCTATCCATCATAATTTAGGTCTGCCAGAAGGTCTTGTAGCAAGAGGTTTCCATTTAAAAATTTTTTTGACATTTCTTTCATCAGACATTCTTTCGATATGACCCAACCAGTTTAAACTTTGAGCTTTTATAAATCGAATAATATTTTTATTACTTATTAGTTTATGTAATTCTTCATTAGTTTTAATTTTTCAAAGGCCATCTTTAGTTTTAGTAGGTCCAAATATCTTGCGCAATATTTTTCTTTCATAAATTAATAACTTTTGGGAAAGATTATCTTTTAAAACCCAAGTTTCGCAAGCATATGTAACAATAGGTCTAATAAGTGCCCAATATATTTTAAGTTTGGATTTAATGGAGAGAATCTTATTTTGCAATAGTTTTTTATTTGCACAAAAGGCTCTGTTTCCTGCAGCTATTCTTTCCTTTATTTCTTCTTCAATGGTATTATTAATATTAACAATTGAGCCTAAATACCTAAAAGATTCGGCTTTGTCGAAACACATTGAATCAACCACCAATTGACATTCATTTTGTTTTCGGCTGCATTTCATATATTTTGTTTTGTCTTCATTAATTATTAGTCCATACTGTTCTGATTCATTCTTCAAATTTATAAAAGCATCAATCATAGATTGTTTAGTTCTAGTTGTGATACGAATATCATCTGCATAAGCAGTTAATTGTTTTAATCTAAAAGAGATGTTTCCACGGTACTCCAGTTTAGATAATATCATATCTATTATAGAGCTGAACAAAAGGGCTGATAGAGGGTCTCCTTGTTTTACACCAGTATTTATATAAAACAAATCGGTATATTCATTATTAATTTTAATTTTAGCTCTTGTAGCTAATACATATGCATCGGTAGCAGGAAAACATACTTTACATAATGAATGTAATAATAATGGAGAATTATTATGTGAATTTGCTATTAGCAATGATATGCTGATCATGAGCACGAAATTCCAACATAGATCAATACACAAAGGAACTTGGACTTCTCCAGACGGATTAACTGTCAATCAGATAGATCATGTTATTGTTAATATGTCTAAATGTAGCATGATACAGGATGTCAGATCCATGAGAGGTTATTGCTGTGATTCAGATCATTTCCTTGTACAAACTATTGTAAAACAAAAACTAATTAAAAATAATAGGCAACAAATGCAACAAAAAACCTGGAATAAAAAAAAACTTACAAGATCCCCAAAAACAGTATCTTTTTAGAAACAGTTTACACCGTAAATTGCAGGAGAAAGAGATTGAAACAGACATTAATAAAGAATGGCAAAATATTAAGGAAACTGTACTGTACGCAGCAATGAGACCTTTCAATTTCAGAAAAAGGATTTTTATAATGAATGGTGGGATAATGAATGTAAAATTGCCGTTGAGGAAAAAAATAAAGCACGAATGAAATGCATAAATAGAAAAACAAGATCAAATTATGAAGACTATATCCAAAAAAGGAAAAATGCAAATATTATCTATAAGAAAAAGAAAAAAGATTGGATAAATGATAAATTTAAGGAAATTGAAGAAAATAGTAAAAGAAACGAAACTAGGAAGTTTTATAAAAAGATGAATTTTTTTAATAAAGAAAAAATTTCGATGGTACCATTATTTAAAGATGAAAATGGAAATTTATAATCTGATATTAATTCTGTTTTAGAAAGATGGAAACAATACTTTACTAATTTACTTTTTATGGAAGATGAATTTACTGTTTTTGATGTAGACTCACTCGATATTCAAAATAATAATGATATAGACTCCAACTTACCTTGAAATAGATAATATTATTAAAAAACTTAAAAACTGTAAAGCTCATAGAACTTATAACATACCTGCCGAATTCATTAAATATGGTGGACCCACATTAAAGAAAAGAGTTTATAATTTGAGTTTAAATATATGGGAACATGAACAACTGCCCGATGATTGGAAAGAAGGTATAATTTGCCCTATTTTCAAAAAAGGAGACGGTAAAGATTGTCAAAATTATAGGCCAATAACTTTACTAAATGTATCTTATAAAATTTTTGCCATTTTATTATGTAATAGATTAAATGAAATTATTGAACAGCAAATTGGTGACTATCAAATGGGATTCTGGCCAAATAGATCAATTATTGATAGTATATTTATGATACGTCAGATTTACGAAAAATGTTATGAGTTCAACATTGATCTGTTTAATATTTTCATAGATTTTGCTCAGGCCTTTGACTCTATTAAAAGATCATTAATATTCAAATGCTCAAATAATTATAACGTTCCAATGAAATTAATCAAATTGATACATTTAACTTTACTGTATTATTATACGCAGGCTATAATAGCCTACACTTCATCTTAAATAATAAAGCAATGGCTAATTACTAATTGAGTGAAGCCTACTTTTTTCATATTTATTTTATAGAGGCCTACCTTAATGTTTTATGATTCACTTTTAATACACCTTTCAGAAAGATTTCTAGAACATTTTTTTTTTTATTTAGGCTTAAAACAAATGAACGTAATGTCTAACACATGGAAGTTGACGATCCCGTATTTTCGTGATTTCACGTAATTTACGCGAGAATAGTCTCTATCCATGTCTTCTCACAAAATATTGAAAATTTTAAATGAATTATAATACGGGGAAATGCATGAGACTTTTACTACATTTTAATATAGTTTTAATAAATTGAAATCAGTCAATAAACAAACAATAAATTCATTATGTAGCATTTTCCTAGTGACAGACATTAAAAATACTAAATTTCTTGAGACCTGCTGAAGGGGCTAATGGCGAGATCTCCAGAATTTCGTAATTCTCGCGCAAACGTGATCGTCAAAATAAATGTGTTAGACAGTAAATACTTTTATTATCCGTATGTGCTTAAAATCAATAACCTTCACAATATGACACAAAATATGAGCTAAAACATGCTAATTATAAACAGTATTTTAAAAAGTCAAACGGACTGATAGATTTACAAGTTATGCATAAATCTGCACGGTGCCTTTTTTGCCTCATTTGTTGGTATGTTTCTTTGACAAAGTGGGTTCTTTCGTTGCTACTTACATTCTCTTTTTTATTGCTCATTGGACTTTTTAAGCCTCAGCATTCTTTTGTTTGCTTTCTTCTTTTGCCTTTTCAAAGTCTTCCTTCTTTTTCAGCGCTTTTTCAGTGCGAGAATTGGACCATCGAACATCAGATATAAATATGGTCGAGCGGCTAGAGCGTCACACTTCTAATCTGAAGGACGGCAGTTCGATTCCTGCTCAGGCATGGTGGCTTGTACAAAAGGCAAAAGAAATTAGTTCACATCCGTATTTAAACTATAATCTACTGAGTAGGCTAAACGTATTTATTTAGATAATAAGGGGAATTGAAAGAATACACATTGAGATCACTTTCACGCCTTGGGCAATCATCGACGGGAATTTGGGACAGCTGTTTCGTCCGGGTTAAAACTCATCAGCCAGATTTACCCTGAATGATAAGCCCAGAAAGGCATGATAGTCTATGGTTTCCTCTCCTACTCCCGGAAGTGGAATTCCACAATATCAAGCAACAACAATAAATTACAGTAACCAGAATAGATTGAAAAACTTAGCCTGCTAATTGCTAGGCACATAAGACATTTAAATATAAGGGACAAAACAAGGACTAAATAGTCTTAATCAGAACAGTTTAATGTGCATGAATAAAACAAAGAAAAGAGGAATTGAAAGATTACATATTGCGTTTGCTTTAAGGTCTTGTAAGTATCAATACAGATTTTTTAATCTGAACTTATTACAGTAATATTGTTGTTGTTTGCTTTTGTAGGTTTCCACTCCCGGGAGCGGGAGAGGAATCCATTAGTTTTACCATTCTGGGCTTATCATTGAGAGTATATCTGGCTCATGAGTCCTAATAAGGACGAAGCAGCTGTTCCAGATTCCCGTCGATGATAACCCAAAACGGGAAAATAAACTCAGCCTATATTCTTTCATTCTTGAAAGAGTTCTTGATTACATTCCGCTCGTTAAATTATCCTTTATTTTTTTAGAATTTCAAATTTCACAGAATAATGTTCTAAATTGAGCCATTTCAGGAAAATGAGCACATTAAAGTTTTTTCGACTAACTTACGGCTTAAAGAAATTATTACAAAAAAAAAACTACATAGATCTTATAGTGGATTGTTAGATGTACGATATCCTTATGAGAATTTAATTTGCCACACACAAATGTTTAAAGAGAGCCTAGAATAATCCCATTAGCTATCGTGTCTTTATTCTTTATCCCTGCCAGTATTTGGTTTGTAGTAGATGGCTAAAACGAGATCCAGTTTTAGGTCAACCCATGATCCAGTTTTAGGTCAACCCATGCCAGTATTAGGTCAATTTATCATGCCACAATGTTTTTCGTTTTTTGTCAGAATAAATATAAACTGTACAAAATACAGCTTGAAATAGTAAACTTTAAAACATTAATTATGTACCCACACTGTTGTTTCTTTTTTTTTCTTTTCCTTCTCAGTACTCGGTATTTGTTAATTTTCAAAATCTTCAAGTAAACTTCTAACTCTTGCCGAAGTGTAACCTGAACCATAGCATGAACCGTAATGAGTTATATATTTTAAAACGCTTCGTCTTCAAAAAACAAAAGTTGATTAAAAGTGAAACTGAAACCTATCAGTATTTAGTGAGTGCATTAAAACCAAGGTTGGTAGACCAAAGCAAAGCATATTATAAGGTTGCGTAACGCAATACAGTTGGCGAGACAAAATTCTTGATTGTTCATTGGCTCCCTGATGTGACGTCAGCAAAAGCCCATTTCGCCAATGTTAGCATGGCTGCGCAATCGGCAAAGGTGGAATTCTGCGTTCGTTATTGGAAATGAAAATAAAACTAAAATACAGTAATATAATATTGTTTGTAATAATAATAGTCAATCAAAACACCAAAATAAAATTGTTAGAATAAGCAAAAATAATAAAAAAAAAATTGTTGCAGGTGAAGATTTAAATGTTTATTAATGAAAGATCGTAACTGTTTTTAACGAAAGTACAAACACTAATTCCTGCCTTTTTTTTACTGTTTTTACTGTTCGCCAGTCCTGTCAGGTATTCAAATTAAAGAATACCTGTAATATAGGTGCTGATAGATTAATGTATAATTATTAACTGTAGAGTAATTGTTGTAATTTTTTATTATTATTATTATTATTATAGTGGCAGGAAAATAAATAATTTATATATTATTTATTTAATTATCTTTCTTTAAATGTTAAACCTCCTTGTAAAGATATATATAGTTTATCTTAGTTTAACTTATTGTTAGTGGTGGATGACCAATAACTTAAATGAGGTAAAACTTTTATCCATGCTTATAACTTTAGAGTAGTGGCAAGCCATTGGAATAAATGGGAGATACATTAAATTTTAAACAAGAAACATTTTATAACTTTCAATCTAGTTACACTTATACATTCAACCTTATGATCTTGTTTATCAAGAGTTCAGTAATGTTCATTTCTTAATTACTTCGTCTTCTTAGATAATGGACAGATGTCTTCACTAAGTCTAATTTAATTCCTAGTTAATAAACTTTGCATTACTTCATGCATACGTCTAGCTAAGCAAAATCTATTCAGTTCCTAGAATTCAATTAATGCCTTACACTTGTATGATCTAGCACTTTAGTTTATCACGATAGCTAAGATAGCTACTTGTTCTTTGCAATCGTTCTTGACAAATTATTCACTATTCTCTTAGTACAATCATTCACAAATAATTTTTCATCTTATGTGATTCATTACTAAAATGTTCATAAATATATTACTAATAAACTTTTCTAATTTATTTATCTACTTCTTAAATAATTGTCTCTTGCTAAATTCTTGACTCACTGTGAAGTTCACTAAGTTTCCTAACTTCATATTAAATCTTGCGTCAAAGTTAAAGTTCTGTATTCTTCTCGTAGTACTAATATATGTAGATGTTCCTCGAATCCAAATATTACTTTATTTGTGTTGTTGAGATTTGTTTGTGTCCAATTCCCTAACGTTTCCTTGTTCTATGCAAATTGGAACATACTCACAAATTCGATGATCGCTGATGATTTATCAACTCCTCGATAAAGCCTATCTGCGTTGAGGCTTTCCGAAATTCCGATATCATGTCGCTTACCATTCGGATCATTTCTGCTTACTGATGTGTCGATCGATTGCAATAGTTAACCCTAATCGATATCTCGACCACAAAAGCCCTGAATTATCTTTCAAGGTCTACAAATTAGTATTTACAGTTAATTCAAACTTTGCCTTTAGCATTCCTTTAACTTTATAGCACACAATTAATAAGTTACTTTAATTATATCCATTATATTTAATGATGTCAATAGCTTGACCGCTAATACAGACATCGTTGCAGGACGCCATATTTCTTTTTCTGTTTAGTTGCTCTTTTGTTACCTTGGCAACGTCTCTTTTCGTAACTGCGGTACTACAGTTCCGGCTTAATCTTCTATCGACGTCACTTCTTAAATCTCTAGTCAATATTTAAATTTCACTTTTAAGTAATAATCAATTTCAAAGCCTGTTACCGAAATTTCATTTTAATTTTAAACCTTCTAAAATTTAAAATTACTAACAGTAATTAACTTTGTTAATTATCGAATACAAAAGAAAAGAAACATAACTAAAGTTAAAAGTTAAAAATTCAGAGTAATATTCTCATCAATTACCCAGCGATTAATGACAATTTGTGTAATACTTTTTCAGTGTTTTAGAATTATATTTTTCCCAATTAATTTGACTGAATAATTTATATTTTATAGAGTTTTCCAATCTTCGACGAAAAGTATTATTCAATTTATTGATTTTAAAGATTTTTAACCAATTGTACCGAGTTATGTTTTCATTATTTTGATTATTTTTTCCCTGTTAACGTTATAATGTTATTCATAAGTATTGTATAAATACTTTTTTCTATAATAGTAAGTATTGTGAAAAATTTTTCTCACAGCTTCGCACCAGAGGGGGTTTAGATGATCACCCCACCCCACTAAATGCTTTATATCGTATTCGTATGATAATTTTAGGGAAAAATCCTGGTATTACGAATATGTCCACCTCAAACACTCAAGATCCCAGCACTGAGGAGTAATTTGTCACAAGAGTTTTAAATTGTATTGATATGTCTGCAATAGCTAGTGCGCCTGTAAATGACCGCCAGTTTTTATTCAGTGACGATATGACTTGTGTGGCTTCCGAAATGGTTGATGACAATATATTTATTGAAAAGTCGAGGGAACTTTTAAAAGAGAATATTGATATTTTAAATCAGACACCTAGTGAGGTCAACAAAGTAAATGCGGGAGTTTCAGGAAAAGAAAATAGTATTGAGAATGCTTTAAATACCGTCATTGGGGAGGGTGATGAGTATGAGTTTGACGAGTGTGCTGAAGGAGCCCTCGAATTCTTGGCAGGATGGGTTGCAAAGAAAAACTTGGAACTCTACCCAGATTTGGATTTAATTTTAAACGAATCTTCAACTGGAAATGACCATGACTAAGCCTTTCCTTCTTGGACCAAACGCCTTTCTGTAGGGGGATATGTAACTCCATCAATACCACTTGCCAATCATGTCAAACACTTTGAAATGGAATTTAATAATATTCCACCCAAGAAATGGTTTGAGAAAGGATAAGGGGGTGGTTTCACATTTATCTTGTAAAATACTGGAAAAATACCCGCAACATCGTCTAATTGTAATTAAAACATTTTTAAAAATTCGACCTTTAATACGAATGGACTATTTAAACATTGCTATGGTTGATGAAGCGCGCAAAAAAGCTAAGAAATTGAAAAAGATAACTACGTAATTGTAAGATAACTGCCTCAAATTTGTGATAAATAAGGTTCTGTCAACACTAATACTGTATTGTTTTTATTTATTTATTTTATTTCTTATCTTGATAAAAATATTTCTTGAAGTTCGGCAACAATCTGTCAAAAACACTTTTCAAATATTCCCGCCGTAGCTTATTGTAGTTTCCGGGCTCATGATGACGTCACTCGCCTCGGCAAACATTCCGTGACTGAAAATCGTTTAAACAATTTCCCAGTCGTGTAGGCTTGCATTAAAACAACAATTCAGCCAATGGTATTGGAGCAGCACAAGTTATTATAAAGACGGCCAGTATTTGGTCAGGTGCCAGGGTTTGGTCACTTTGCTTCAGGCCGTGCATCAATGGAAGTACACGGTATAATAAGACCATAATTATCACCTTCAAAATGGCCACCTTAGATCATATCTTAAATTACAGTAATCAAGCTACCTTTTTATGTTTTTTACATAATGTGGACTGAAATTATCTATCATGTTATAATTACAATACATCTATTGGATTGGTAAATAAATGACACAGTTAAAAATCTTTATCAAAAAGATAAATTTAAATCCTCGTACAATAAATACACAACTTACAAAATAGATGAAGAAAAACTGAACAGAAATCTAAATAAATTAATCACAAAAATAAATCAAAACATATTAAATGATCGAACAATATTTATGAAGCAATCCTACATGAAGTTTTGGTGCAGAAGTATGGTGCAGAATTCCCGTTTTGGTAAAACAATTTCAAATGTAACGCACGTTCTCATAAACTATTTTGAGTTCATTTTGACACAAAATGCGAATGAAACGCGTATGAGTCTCTTTCTTAAATAATGACACGAGGGAAGACGTGCTAGCGGAAATTTGCATTTCTGATACCATACACACCTACAAACAACCCGTGGTGGTGTATTTTGAAACTAATAATTTTTTCAATAAATGTCTTTATGATGGCGTCATTACGACGTAAGTAGTTGTTGTTGTAGAGTGATTGAAGTAGTAGAACTTTAATGATAGAGACCATGTACTTTACAGATAAAATACTCCACAGTATTTTATCACAATACTTCATAGTATTCTGAAGACTACAGTATAATCTTCAGAATATTTTGTCTAAAAATCCTAACTATAAATTGGAGGAAGAGTCCTGTTCTGACTATGACATTTTAAGAAGTCTTTCGCAAAGAAAGATGAAATATTCTGAAGATTATATTCTAGTCGAGTATTTTAACAGTAAAGTATATATGAATATATTTTTAAATTACTTTAAGTGTATGAAGTTTTATATTATTAATTAATAGTTTACACACCTTTATTTGCTGATGTATAAGCTAATTTATGTTATGTAAATGTAATGTAAAATTTATGTAAAAAAATGTTATGTAAAACCTGGTCTATTCTCATTATTTACAGAGTTACAATATGTTTGTGAAAGACCTCTTTCGTTAGTTGGAGTAATAGCAATTGAGAAAGAAAAATTGAACACTTCAGAAACATAATTTTTCATTATTATTTGTATTAGCTGAAACTGAAAATGCTGAAACTGAAAATGTGTTGTGAATTGGTTAATTGCTTCGTTTAAAAAGTTGTATAAAGTTTTAAGTATAGCATTACATTATTCAGTCACACTTATCAGAACAATTGTTAAAATTACACGAATTCTATCGACTTGGGTCTTGTTAGAGGTCATTCTATCTGAAATCATCCAATGCTGTTTGCATGACCATTTCAGAAAAATTTCATTTTTTGCTAACTTGTTCCTCTGTATAAAGACATAATAAAACCAGGTGTTGAATTTTTTTCCCCTTTTGTTTATCCGCGGCGGCCAATTTCTATCATGTCCGCCGCTCAATTTCGGTAAAATTAGCTTTTACGGAAACTGAAATATCTCTTGATCTCAGATTAAGATATAATTCAAAAACCAAATGGGAGGTATTGAAATGGTTTATCTTTTGTTTCAAATAACTTTAACATTAATTCTCTTAAAACCTAAAATTTGGGCTGTAAATTGCGAAAAATATAATTTTTGGATTTAAATTATAGTACGAAGGAGAAAAGTATAAGACTTCAAACTTTTGTCTTAAGGTGACCTGTGCCAAGTAAGTTTACAACCAAAAAATCATCCTTAGGAATTTTATCCTTTTCTTGTAATGAGGTCATTATGATTGCTAACTTTCGAAAATGCGAAATTCAGAATGTTATAACTCGGGTGGCGGATCCGCAAAAAAAATAAATAAATCTGAAACTTTTAGTAAACCAAGTTCTAAGAGAATATAATAGAACCATATTAGCTAACTATGGTAAAACTTTTGAAGTTTTGGACTTTTCTGGCATTACTACTATGAATTTTTAAAAAAAATCAAAATTTCCTATACGAGTCCTGCTAAAAAATCAAGTATTTTCGATGGTACATTTTTAAAAAAAAAAATAATGACTGCTGTAAGATTATAATCACATTCTTGATCAATATAATTTATGTTTATTTGTTAGTTATATTTTTTCCTTCATTGTTTTGTTTGAATGAAAATAAAATAACTGAAATTATGTCCCCTTGCAGGATGTCCCAATTAATAATTATGTAATGAATTATTCATTATATTTTTTATTAATGTAATAACGAATGTAATTCATTGATATTTTACTAGTTTTTGGTGATTAACAGCAATTATACCAGAAAAGTCTACAGAGCACAACTATGCAGCAAGGAAAGTAATTTCAGTTTTTTTATTTTCTTTCAAACAAAACATTCAAACAGATTTTTTTCGGGTTACCCACCAGAGATATAAGGTCCTGAATTTCGCGTTTTTGAAATTTAGCAATGTTACAGACCTCATTATAAGCGAAGGATAAAATTCTAAGGGATGATTTTTTTTGTCTGTAAACTGTCTTGGCACAGGCCAACTTAAGATAAAAGTTTGAAATCTTACACTTTTCTCCTTTATACTATAATTTAAATCGAACTGGTTTTGTTATGTCTATACAGAGGAACAAGTCAACCAAACATCGATTTTTTTTTCTGAACTTATCATGCAACCAATTTATTCAAATCTGAATGATTTCAATTCCACTAACTATATGCGTTGTTCATAGTAATACGTTTTGAATAAAATAAAACATTATTTCTCATTTGTTTTTACTCCTCCAACTAAGTAAACGGGTTTTTTACATAAAACTCTCACATTATTGGAACTCTGTAAATATTGAGAATATGATCCGGGTGTATATGATAATTTTTACCCAAAATGTCGTTATAAATGAGCTCCGTAATTGGCCGTAAGTCCTTATGTATAACTCTGTATATTTGTTTCTGTGTAAATTTAATTTAGTTTATGTTTGAATATATATGAATATATACAAGAAAATAATAGAAACTAAATTTACAAATGCTATTGATCATTAATTATCATACACAAACACATATTCAAAAAACTACATAAAGTTAACCACAAGATTGTATACAGTTATCTTCATCAACCAGTGTTTTCAATCCAGTATAGGATAAATTGTCTCCCCAAAATTTTTGCTATTCTTTCAGTCGAAAGCTTTTCTCTTCCAGTCGAAACCCACAAAACTTTTAATTTCATTCACTTATCTACCTTTTTCTCGGCTACTTTCATTCCTTGGAAACCAATTTAGAATTTCTGTTGACCATCTATTACCATTACGACTTGCTATATGGCTAGCCCCATTATATTTGAGCTGTTTCATAGTGATAATAATATCATACACACTGGTTTGCTGTTTTACCCATAGATTTCTTTTACAAACTCGTAGCGTAATTTCTAAAATACATCTTTCCACGATCCTTTGAGTTTTCTGCAATCTCTGAATTGCTTTTCTGGGCAACATCCATGTGTCTGGGAAGTGTTTCAAAGCAATGCGAGGAGGTCGCATCCGAGGTTACCCTCACTATACGACGATGCAAGAAGATAGATTTTTAGCTGTAAGAGCAAAACATTATCGATCTACCAAGGCTGATCAGTTTGCGAGTCACCTCCATTCAAGCACACGAAAGACACTGACAAATTGTTGCAAGACTTCTGCGACATGTTCTGGCTATTTCTGAAGGCCTGTAGTCTGCGTCCTTTTATCCAGAGCTTACCAGTCGACTTCCTCGAAACTGAGCCTTCAATGGGCCACTGTAATTTTCACAGGCAAGAGTTTTTTCAGTTTTTAGTTACATTCTAGACGTCAGATGATATAGCGCGAAAGGTATTGCATACATTCCTACAATGTGCAGGAAAGGGTCAGATATGGCGGTATATTTCATGATGTGGGGAGGCATCATGATTCCTGAACGTTCTTGGTTACAAATGCTAGAAAAAGGGACAATGACAGACGAACGATATGAATATTGCTGTTTCCATTTCAAAATTCAGCTTATTTTCTTGGTTCTGCAAAGATTGGTAATAAAGATTTTAGGTCAAACACACAAAAGGCTGAAAGGCCTAACAATTCCAATATCTTTGTTTCTCTTCTTTAAATATTAATAAAATCACTACATTCTTTCAATATTCCTAACGCAAAGATTATTAAAAAGAGTAGCCAGAAATCCTTTCATTTAATCTCTAGCTTCATTGACAGTATCTTTTCGATTCCGTTATATCCAGATTTTCTTCTTTTCTTCATGCATTTGATGACGTAATTGACTTTCTCTTTCAATAATGACAGTACTTAAGTTACAGTCTTACATGACATTTAAGCAAAGTATCTGGGGGCACGGCAGTGCCCCCGCCAAGACGAGCTGAAGGCAGGAAGGGCACTACGTACCTTTTCTGGAATCGTTTCGTCGTATTTTTGAACCCTCATAGCTACTGCCTGGATAATACTAGAGAGCTCAAATTTTCAGGATAAGATGCAGTTAGCAGAATAATGAAATACGCTAAGTTTCATTTCTTTAGCTTTTATACTTTGGATTTTATTAATACCTAAAATACGTCGATTCCGTCACTCACTCACTCACTCACTCACTCACTCACTGACTGACTCATGATCATCAAAACCTCTAATGTACTTCCTGAAGTCCTAGAAAGCTGAAATTTGGTTTGCAGGCTAGGATTAGAACATAAACAACAACAAAAATTAAGAAATCCGTAACTTTCACCCTCCAAACCCTCATAAAGGGGGGGTTCTAGTTATGTATTATCAAACCCTCATAGCTTCGGCCTGGATAAAACTAGAGAGCTCAAATTTTCAGGATAAGATGCAGTTACCATACTAATGAAATACGCTAAGTTTCATTTATCTAGCTTTTATACTTTTGATTTTATTAAGATCTGAAATACGTCGTACCCTCAATGCTTCGGCCTAAATAATACTATAGAGTACAAATTTTCAGCATAAGATGCAGTTAGCATACTAATGAAATACGCTACGTTTCATTTATCTAGCTTTTATACTTTGGATTTTATTAATATCTAAAATACGTCGATTTCGTCCATGATTCACTAACTGACTGACTGGCTCATGATCATCAAAACCTCTAGGGTAATTCCTGAAGTCCTAGAAAGCTGACATTTGTTATGCAGGCTAGGTTTAGCACACAAACAACAACAAAATTAGGAAATCTTTAACTTTCACCCTCCAACCCCTCATAAAGGGGGTTCCGTTTTTTCTTATATAACAATTTCTGATAGGTATATTCCATCCAAAACGTTTCATGTAAAATAAGTTGGCATGGCTCAAATGCTCATAACGTTTTCACTGTTAAAAAGTTATCAGATCTCATCTTAAAAAAAGAAATGAAATCCCACCCAAAACATTTCATGTAAAATAAGTTGCCAAGACCCATATGCTCATAACGTTTTTGTGTTAAAAAGTTATCAGATCTCATCTTACAAAAAGAAATGAAATCCCACTCAAAACATTTCATGTAAAATAAGTTGCCAAGACTCACATGTTCATAACGCTTTCACTGTTAAAAAAGATATGAGATCTCATGTAGAGCCAAGCCCCTAACTCTACAAGGCCTAACT
>JAFIDM010124599.1:227405-239988 GCA_023159025.1 Thereuonema tuberculata | reverse complement strand
TCTATTATGTTTTCTAATCTGGCCGCTAGGTTGTAGATTGGAAACATCGCTATTTTAGGCCTTAATCCAGGTAGTTTAATTTTCTTTTTCTTTTGTTTACTTGAAAATAGAATCTAGATGGGATTCTGAAACGTACGTCGTGATTTCCTATATTTATATGTAATTTTTGTTGATTTCTTTCTGTGTTAATATAGTTGGCAATGTATTATTATTTTATTACTCGTTCTTATAAACTAAAACTAACATAGATTAATATAAATATCGGCTACCCAGCCGAAACATTCATTAAAGGTTCAGTGAATTACAAAAGAATGGAATGGTTTTACTAATCTGACGAGCCTAATAATATTTTTTGTATGATCTTTTGATTCTTTTCTATTATAATTACTATATCTGATTATCAAATGTTCCAGAATTTACAACATGTTGAACTTTGCTACTATTGTCACGAACATTATTCGCGCCCCGTGCTTCGCTGATATTCCTTTGCCATTTTTTCTTTCTGCATAACATTTCTAATTACATTTCTCTTATTCTTTTTTGATTATTTTCAACACAATATTCTTTCTCTTCGTACCCAGTCCTGGCGTACGTAAGGCTGCAAGTCCCCCCCCCCCCCATTCGGCACCGTAGATTCTCTTACAGTGCTTTAACGACTTCAGGAGCGGCTCAAGAAAGTTTCACTTGAAATTACGCTATGTCAATCAGGCCATAGCGCCTATTGTTTTGGAAACTAAAGCTTCTTTCCATCTTCCCCCTTGCTGTAAACTGTTCCTGAAATGCTATCTCAATTGGGGGAACAAAAGGACCGGTCCCTCCTGATGTCATAACAAAGAGTTGTGTGCCAGAGGCACCGCGGTGGGGACAGAAATGACGAATAAAACGATGGTCTCCGAGGAAGTGAGCAGCGTTTTGGGAGGCGAGAATGCGAGGCGCAGGTAAGACGACCCGGATTCACGTGGCGAGTTGAACCAGTCATGGAAGCAGCCTGGTTGCCTCCACCTTTGCTTGGCGGTGAATATGTGTTTTATCTTTCCTTGTTTTTTTTTTGTTTTTTTCCTAATAGTTTGCTTCGCAATAAACCTTTCATTTAACCCTTATCTGTGTTTTTGCCCCACTTTCTTTTCTCTGAAGGCGCAAGTCATAGGTGGATTCCCGCCGCTAGGCACCTCCCACGGCACTTCCCTTTTTTCCCGACCAATCCCCCTCACTCTCCCATTACTTATCTCTTCCTTTTATCCCGACCAATCCCTTCACTCGCCCATTACATATCTCTCCCTTTTATCCTGTGATCGTGACTTGCTTTGGGAATGCATTCGATTGGGATACGCTCTAAAACCAACACGTAACACACTATATTCAAAATAAAGTTAATGATTCCCCCAAAAAAATTATTTTGCCAAATTATCAAGCTTCATTGCAAACATTCAAGCAATCCAAATTACTTCCAAATTTTTTGTAAATGTGCTTAAGAAACAGAAAGTAACTTCTTCCTAACTAATTCTTCATTGCACTCATATTTCATTCTTTTTTACAGTATGTCACCTATTTCCATTTTTTTTATAATAGTGTAGTATAATTCTTATTTGGCACTTTCTAGATTGAAATCTTTGAATTAAATAATTTTAATTGCTTAGAAATCTTAAATTGAATTTAATGTTAATGTCTAAATACATTTTTAGTTAAAAAAAATTGCCTGAAATAAATTTAATTCCTATTGACTAAAGCAGTTAGCAGATATCAACGTTATATCAATCCTAACGTCCGATCAAGCATTACGCTCACCGGAGATACAGGGCGTCACCATCTTTCTGTATCACATTCATTCTGGGTCAGTCCATATCAACCGGTCCAGAAAAAAATAAAATGGTTGCGCATTTATTTTTAGAAAATCTGATTATCTTGTGTCCAATGATCTTAACATGTTGGTTGTCCAACATGACTATTATTTTCATTTTAATGTTTTTTTTGTTTTTGCGTGGCAGTCAGATTTGTTGTACAGAACATTGCAGTTTTGCAATTTTAAGGGTTTACGGAACGTAAATATCTCTATTGACTCTGTCAACAAAGGGGAAGAAATCCATTTGTTTAAAAAAATAAAGGGCTACAGTTTCATTTCTGTGGCATTTTCATATCAACTTAATTTTAAAGATTGAAATTTCAGCCTAAAAGCTCATCTTATGTTGGAATCTAAAGCAGAATAAGTTTAAATTTATCTTTATGTGAGTAAAATAAAGACGCAAAAACTTTTTTCCTTGCAATGGACTTTACTGCAAAGATCGTTGTTTTGTTAGAACACAATACATGCAACAGCGCCACTTTTACTGAACTACTTTTTCTTTTGTCTTAGCGCTGTACATAACTTTCAGTTTCTATTTAATACAAGCCTTACTAATAAAACATTACCGTTAATAAATTAATCTAAAAAAAACTACGAGATTAAAAACATTGTAAACTAACACCTCCCTCAATGTTTTATAAATCTGCAACCATAGTCCATTAAAACATTAAAGTCTTAAATTACACTAGTCCAAAGGCATTGGCAAATTTCCTGGACTTCACTGCTTCCAATGGTTTGCCTATCAAAATCTCGCTTGCCATGAATATCAAATCCACTGCCAGTACCTCTGCGACTTTTGCCTCGTCGGGGTTTTCCTTCATTACCACGAGGTTCTCATTTCCTGAATTGTTTGATTGGAGGCGGTTCACCAGTTCATTCTTTTCTGTTTGGGATTTTGTCTTGTGATGTTTCGATTGAACACACATCACATTCTTTACCGGATTTCCCCTTCGTAGCTGGGAGGTCTTGTTTTATTCTTCCTGTCTTTAACATCTTGAGTCACTTCTTGAGGAGAATTACTAAACTTTATAATTCTTTAGGTGGTCGGCTTCCGGGAGCGAGCTTTATTATTTTCTACTTTCTTTGGTAGTGGGGGTTCCTGGGGCTTGACTTGTTGTGCTTCTGGTAATGGGGTTTCCTGCGGCTTGACTTGTTGTGCTTCTTTAAAATCCCTTTTAACTACAGGCACGGGTTTACCTTTCGGAGTCACTGGTGGAGCTCCCTTAGACCTGTTTATATTTTCTTGTTCCTTAAGCTCCTCAATCAGGCGTTCTGTAGGTCGTCCCCCATTCTGCCTCTGCAATCGCTCTGATTCTGGACTGATTTCTTCCGTTTTTGTTGTCACACTAAGTGCACGTTCGCCTTTATCTAGATCAAGTTCATACAGTCCAGCATTAGCTCTTGCTGTTTTTCCTTTCTATATGATTAGGCACTTAACAGTTCCACCTACACACGTTGTAGTGATTCCCAGCTTGGCTAACTTGCTAGTAGATAGTAGACTTCCGCTGAAAGTCGGAGTGTTCAGCACGTCTTTCACTGTGATAACTCGTACTTCATTCCCATTACCGGTTTTGCATCGTATAATGCCACTGCCAACACCTTCCGCAGTGATCACTCGATTGTCTGCTACCCGTACTTTTGGCGGTATGGTGGTATCTAAAGAAGTAAAAAACTTTCTATCACAGCTCATGTGCCTTCCCGTTCTGGAATCTACATACCATTTATCATGGTTGCCTTCACCCACTGTGAAACAAATATCTGGATCTGAAGCTCTTTCTTGATTGACCATATTTGCCCCAAGTATCTTTTCCTTTTCTTGGTTTATCTTTTTCCAAAGTTTGTATTCGGGACAATCACGCTTAAGATGGCCTGCTTTCTTCTTACGAAAATAGCATTCTCTGTAAAACTGCGATGCTCCGCTTGCAATGCTTGATCTTTAAGGATTTTTATTTTGCTTTCTTGGTGTGTAGACTTTAAGAGCTTTCTCCTCATGAACCTGCTCCTCGGATGAATAACCAAGTCGCCTTTGGTACTCTTCGGGCATTTTCGTCTTCACGAGGCTTAGCGTCAGATCTTTATCAGGTCTAGTCTCCAACGCTGTTATCAGTGTTGCATAACTATCCGGTAAGCTGCTCAGCATAAATGCTACCGCCAGTCTGTCCGCTATTTCTTCCCCGAGTGCTGTAATTTGGTTCAGATTGTCCTCCATTTCTTGGATGTGCTTTTCCATATTACCGCCTTCCTGTAATTTCCTGGAACATAATCGCCTTAGTAGAGTCACAATGTTCGACAAAGTAGCCTTCTGATGGTACTCATGAAGTGATCGCCATGCTGCTTGCGCTGTAGTAGCCTTCCTGATGTGACTTAGTTGGTTGTCACCCACTCTTAGACAAATTTCAGCCCTGGCTTTTCCATCCTTTGTCAACCATTTACTTTCTGGATTATCTGGGATTTCCTTATCTATTACGTCCCACACACCTTCCCTTATCAGCAATAGTTCCATCTTAAATTTCCATGATGGATAATTATTGTTGTTTAATCTTTCAATAACAATTCTGTCTGACATTCTCACGAAAGATAAGCCTAACTAACTTCCGGTTCACAATGTCCAATTATTCCTTTACCTTTAAATCTTCTTTATTCATTAAACTCACAATTCAATCTTCTCTGGATGCTTTGGACGTCATCTGGGCCCATAACCTGTTGGAATCTAAAGCAGAATAAGTTTAAATTTATCTTTATGTGAGTAAAATGAAGACGCAAAATCTTTTTTTTTTCCTTGCAATGGACTTTACTGCAAAGATTGTTGTTTTGTTAGAACACAATACATTGAACAGCGCCACTTTTACTGAACTACTTTTTCTTTTGTCTTAGCGCTGTACATAACTTTTAGTTTCTATTTAATACAAGTCTTATCAATAAAACATTACCGTTAATAAATTAATCTAAAACAAAAAACTACCAGATTAAAAACATTGTAAACTAACACCTTATATTTCAAAATCAAAGCCGGCATACCTGTTTAATATAAAAACTTCTTAATATTTATGATAAAATTAAAACTATGTAGAGTTAAAAATTGAAGAGATTTGTAAATGTTTCAACTTCACCGAAGCGAAACCCGGTCGTAATGTAATAGTTTTTAAAAAAATTTTTTTAAATTTTTTAACTCTACACAGTTTTAATTTTATCTTAAATAATAGGAAGTTTTTATATTAAACAGGTGTGTCGGCTTGGATATTGAAATATAATGTATAACTCAGCGCTCGTTAAAATACATACCTTTGTTTCTACAATACTCCGGTTTTAAGAGAAAATTGTTTCCGGAAGGGAAAGAGTCATTACGTCACACTTTTTTTACTAACAGATAGTGAATACTTGTACTCACAAATCAAGTTTCAATACTTGCCCTCCATTTTTTCTAAAAATTCTCAATTTTGGAAATTTGAGAAAACTCGCACTTGCAGAGCTCAATATGTGAGATGGGGAATGATATTCAAAAGATAAAAATCTGATCTTTGGCCTATAATAGTAGAGGAGGAGGTCCAAATATAGGCTAGAGTCTAAATATGGGCTACTTGAAGTATTCGGGTATGGTAGGAACTGCCGCACAGTGGAAATAAAGTGAATATATGTATGAGTAACAAAGGGAAATGAGTGGAACAGTTGGTCACCTGTAGTCAAGCTATTCAGACACAGTGTGGTGCTAACTGTCAATAAACCTATTTCATGACCTTGATATATTTCACAGGTACGTTTTCTTATTTTCGTCATCAAATTCTATTGAATCAAACGCTGATTTAAAAATGATGACATTATCAGCATTATAAATTTGTTCTAGCATATATCAAAGCAACACAAACAAGTAATATTATATTAATAAACTTTACTTAACTTCATCAAAAATCTCTCTTCTCTTTGGTGAGGCCATTCGAAATATTGTAATGAAGAGAGATTTTTGATTAAGTTAAGTTGTTCTAGCATAATTTATTTATTGCATAGAACCACGTGGTAATGTTGGGAACCGATTTTAATATTTCTTACCAAATTGTCTAAATACAGGCTACCTACAAAGATCAAAACATGGGTTAGCACATATTTAGACCTTTTTATTTATTTGGACCAAGTAAACCCAATTGATCTATGATTTCTTCGTTTTAGAGAGAATGTTTAAAAACTCAATCTACCTGAAGATAATAACGATCTAGATATTCCACAAGGGGAGGGAGCTATGGGCCGAATTTATTCGGTATTCTATGTAAGCCCAGTGATTGTGCAGGTGCTGAAAAGGACATTTATATTTGTGACATTGGAAATAAATAATTACCATTTAATTAAATATTATTGTTTCAGCATTTTTTTCAAACTTTTTGAAAAATAAATTCGAGTATTATAGTAAATTTTTGTTGTTAGCCCATATTTGGAACACAATTTCAAGAACCAGATTTCTGTAACTTTAAAAATAAATTTAAAAATTTTTTGGCTTTTGGGTTTTTTTTTTTCAATCTTTTATTATAAAGAAGTATCACTTTTGATATTAAGTAAGCTGGTATAATTTAATTTTGGTATCTCAATTCTTTCTTGGTGAAATTCATAAAATAAAAGTGGCATCCCATATTTGGACCTTATCCTCTACTACAAGATAATATTTGCACATATAAGATAGTTGTGGATAATTTTATATTTAAAATTAGAATAATTATTTTTTTAATGCTTCAAACATAATTTAAATAGTAAAATTTGTAAAAAGGAAATAATAAATTAATATTTTAAATATGTTGTCACATCAAGTATTTAAGAACGAGGGAGCGCCTCGTTTTGAACACAGATTCTTTGAGAGAGTCAATGATAAAGCAAATAGTGACACACTGGTTCCAGAGTATATGATGAACGATGACGCAAGTCAAACACCGCAGTAGGCAACTGCGAGACGTAAGTAGAATGCGTGCGAAGACCGGGAAATTTGAAACGATTCGTCGAACGAAGATTGAAAGGGGTGAGACAGGAGAAGACAATGAGAAGTAAGCTTCGAAGAGTAGAGACAAATTATGCGAAAGATAGAAGTTATTAAACTGAAGCAAGGAAGAAGCAACAAAGTAATATAGTCAAAATTCCCCTGACAAGACTAAAAGCGGAGCGTTAATTCACAACGTCTACAAGAAGAAGCCAAACGCTAAATCATTACGTTAGAGTGATGTTTGAATAAGCGTCAAATGCAAGTAAAGATTCATTATTGAATAAGAAGTCACCATTAGAAAACAAACAGCGAACTGTAAGTAAACCATTTATATTTATTGATTCGTGTTAGAAGAAATTAGAAGACAACGGGATAGAAATATTGTCAATCATACTGTGAGAAGAGGATTACTGCAACAGTGATAGAATTAATTCCTAAGGAGAAGAAATTAAATTTAAAATTAGTGCTACTTGAATAAAATTTCTTAAGTAAAGAAATTGAAATTATATTAGTGCAACAGTGATAGAATTAATTTCCAAGGAGAAGAAATTAATTTTAAAAATTAGTGCTACTGAATTAAAATTTCTTAAGTAAAGAAATTTGAATTACATTAGTGAATATTATTATTTTTTGATTCGAAGTGAGAATCAAGTTTATTATTTGTTAAAGAGAAATTAAGTGCATTGTTAAAAATATCATTTAGATGAGATACTCTAAAGTCAATATTATTTTTATTTTTATTGTGCTTCGAAGTCTTAAGTGCAAATTAAAATCAAGGAGATATTTTGTGAATATACTATTCATATTAGTGAAAGATTGTTATAGTGAAATCACTAGGAACGAAGAGTGTGAAGACAGTGCGTGTAAGAAGAAATTATTATAGAACCAAATTAAGATTATGTTTCTCTAAAGAAGAACATTGAACAGTCATTTTCAATCGTTTTCATTAAATGCCAAGAAGGACTTCATTTTGTAAATAACTTTATTTCCTCTTAATAAAAAAAAAATTAGCTCTGCATCATTATTACCCCCACAATATTACATATATTTTTTAAATGCTGTATATACGTATTGTTAGATGCGTTTTTTTGACAATATGTCCTTGCAGTATCTCTACTTTATAGTCAAATGTCAAACTCGAAATATATTGTGTATAATATTGTTACCAGTGGAATTGTCCTCTAAAAAGAGGAGTCAACTAACTCCAAACCACCTCAATTAAGAGTAGTTTCGCCCGACCCAGTCACCCTCTCAAGAGTGAACTCTTTCAGTGTGAAAGGGAGGCTGGAATCAGGTTTATAAAGGCAGCGCGGAGGCTGCGAATTCAGTTCGTTTGTGGGCAGGAGCCCAGAGAAAGTGTTCTCCACCTGGAGAAAGAGAGTAGAGTTCGTTGCGGGCAGGAGCCTAAAGCGGAAGCAGCAGAGTTCGTTTGTGGCAGACAGCCACGAGAAGATCTCCAGTCCGGAGATAAAGAAGAGTTCCAGAGAAGTTTGTTCGTCTTCACTCGTCTATGGAGAAGATTAACCTAGTCGGGGAAGCCGCACTAGTGGCCGAAGAGTTCCAGAGCAGTCCGGTCGTCTACACTCGACCTCGGAGAAGACAAGCCGAGCCGGGAAAGGACGCACCATCATCCGAGGAGTATCGTAGCAGTCAATCCGTCTACGGAGAAGATATCCCTGACGGAGAGAAGCGCAGCCAAGGGAAATACCGAAGGTAACCATAAGACCGAGTAATCCGTATTTGGAAGAAATAAAGACTCTGTCATACTTTCGTGTGATTAGATTCCTCTGTAGTTTTGTTATCCTGCTCTTATCGCATTCAGAACCCCTACGCCACTGAACTATTTGTGCCAACACAAACGTTCGGTAGCATTCTTTGGCACCCGAATGGGGATGCGACGATCCAACGAGCCAACAAAATAAACAGAGAATAGTGAGACACTCAGTGAAGGTTAGCTATGATGGAGTTGGCAGTGCATCCGGTCCAACCAATTGGACAGTTATGCTCGTTCGCTCCAAGGTTAAGATACAGTGGAGGAAATGGAGGAAACCTCTCTCAATTCCTGTTTGAGGTGAAAGAAAGTAATTGGTCACAAAGAAGAGCAATTGCATATCTTGATGGTTGCTTAGTGGACACTGCAAAGCTTGGCATGATCATTACAGATTTGAAAATCAGTTGGCAGCATGATAAAACTTTGGAAGCTTTAAAAACTGAATTCGAAGTGGGATGTTCCATAGAACATGCTTTGGTCCGTCCACAGAAGCCTGGAGAAATAGTGTTTCAGTACTTTTACGAAAAAGTGGGACTACTTCGCCATTGCCGATATGCCATGTCAGAAGAGGAACTGGTGAGAAATGTCATCAGAGGATTGCAGCAATCGCATCGGGAGAAGCTAGAAGTCATTCAGCCGCGAACAATTCTTCATTTGAAAAATTAGTTAAAGGCTTACGAAGACTATAAGCAGGACAGAGAAGATTCCAAAACTCTAGTTCAAGGACGAGAAGTTGAGGTGAAGAGTACGTCTCTAAGCGAAAGGAAAACGGAAGGATTCCGAGCCATGGCTACCATTCCAAAGAGAGAGAGACGAACTCAAGCATCATCCAATAAAGTTTGGAGGTGTTTGTTCTGCAATGAAAAAGGACACATGATAGCTTATTGTCCAAAAAGAGAAGCAGAAATCCGGATGGAAATGATGAAAGAAGAAGAAGAAGAGAAAGAACCTAAGCTAGAGAGTTCATCGTTCATGGGCATGACAGATGTCGTTTGGGTAACGCCATCTTCAGGAAGTACTGACACTTGGCAAGAAGAGTTACGTAGAATTCGAGAAGAAGAACAGAGCAGAGTGCAAGAAGAATTACGTAGAATTGAAGAAGAGCTACGTAGAATGCGAGAAGAAGAAGAGGAGAATACAAGAAGAATTACGTAGAATTGAAGAAGAGAGGAAAAGGCAAGCAGTGCTGTGTAGAATTCGAGAAGAAGAAGAGAGGAGAAGGCACGAAGAGCTGCGTAGAATTCAGGAAGAAGAAGAAAAGAGAAAGCAAGAAGAAATGAAGCATATTCAAGAAGAGGAGGAAGAAAGGAAAAGGCTTCAAGAAGGAGAAAAACAAAGACAACAGGAAGAGTTGAGAAAGCAGGAGGAGGAGGAAAAAAGACGCCAAGAAGAGCTTCTAAGAAAACAAGAAGAAGACGACAAACGAAGGATTGGGGAAAGAAAAGCAATGCAGGATTTAGAAAGAGAAAGAAATGAAGAAAGGTGGCCTAAGAGGACTTAAAAAAGAAACAGTCAGAAGATGAGAATTTGCATTCAGGCATCTACAGATGGCATTGGGGCAACCACTTGTTCTTGAGCATTTTGGTTCAACAGCACCCATTATCAAGAGAGATAAACAGAAGAGTAAGAGAAAATGTCCAAAAGGAACGGAGAGGATACAAACAATATCGTGACACCAGACAAACTCCAATTCGTTATTTCCCAGTAGAAAATAAAGTCATGATTACATTGTATCATCGATTCAAGGGACATTCGAAGAAACAACTCCCTTGCTTTGTAGGACCAGGGACGATCTACAAACAATTTGGACAAATTATTTGTACGTATCAGGTAAAATACCCTGGAGAACGAGGACGTGACGAAGTACTCAACTCCAGCCATACGTTCTTCGAGAAAGTGGCAAGTAGAAGAGTATGCTGAGGCATACTCCGTTCGTCTTCACTCATCTACGGAGAAGATATACCTAGCCGGGGAAGACGCACTATTGGCCGAAGAGTTCCAGAGCAGTCCGGTCGTCTACACTCGACCTCGGAGAAGACAAGCCGAGCCGGGAAAGGACGCACCATCATCCGAGGAGTATCGTAGCAGTCAATCCGTCTACGGAGAAGATATCCCTGACGGAGAGAAGCGCAGCCAAGGGAAATACCGAAGGCAACCATAAGACCGAGTAATCCGTATTTGGAAGAAATAAAGACTCTGTCATACTTTCGTGTGATTAGATTCCTCTGTAGTTTTGTTACCCTGCTCTTATCGCATTCAGAACCCCTACGCCACTGAACTATTTGTGCCAACAAAAACGTTCGGTAGCAATATTACCATATAGAATACACTAGTCAACAAGGAAAAATGGACAGACACTCTGATGGGTGATCTTTACTTTGGGTTGCTGAATTCGAATATGACCTCCTTTTTTTTCCATCACTCTCCATTTTTCTGTCCGCCCCCCCTTTCTGGCCAAAATAGGGGTGAAATAGGTAAGTGACGTTTAATCTTCTCATTTCACAGCGATATGCCAATTGCTAGCCTAAAATTACAGTAAAATAATGATGAACACTATGCCCAACGATAAACATCATTGGGAGTCCGAGGGGTGAAAAAAGGGCGGGGGGGGCAAAGGGTATTTTTCTCGAAAAAACATAAAAAATCAGCATTTTTCGGAATTTTTTTGGAAAAAAAGCGACATTACAGGCCCTTTGCCATTTTTTACACCTTCCCACTACCCCCATGCACCCTCCTATCCCTCTTTTTTACCCCCCACCTTGAAGCCATCCTTGTTCTTCAAAAAGAAAAAACGTAAATGTGGATGTAAAAAAAAAAAATTCAAAAAACAGCTACTAAGACTAAAAATGGTTTTCAATAATATAATTACATTTATTTATAGAGAAATATTTTAAATAAGAGTGATTAATTAAGACGATTGTGAGACGAAAATAGGAACTATATTTATTAAAAGTTTCCGCCGTCGGCGGAGGTATACAAATTGTCTTCAACTTGTTACACCCTCCTTTGCGAACGCTCTTTTCTACGCAGTTGCAGTAAGCGTGTTGATCGAGACGAACTGTATCGAAGGTGTCCTTGACCTAGTACGGTTTCCGTTTGCTTTTTCGAACGAAGTGCGGTGTTCACGTTTAGCACAAGTGTTTCTTTTTTTCTGTGCTTCAAGTAGATTTCTTTGTAAAGTGTTTAGTGTTATAATGCCGCGTTCTTGTAAGAATGATGTGAATTCTTTTTGTTACATTTGTGGAGAAGTGACTTTTAAGAATCAGAGGAGACCCTTAAATAAGATTGTTCGAAAAGCTTATGAGCATTATTTCGGTTGCAAAGTCGGGGATCAGGACAAGCCGTGGGCCCCAAAATTATGTTGCAAAAGTTGTTACACTAATTTAAGTTCGTGGTTACGTGGGAAATCACGCAGTATGTCATTCGCGGTACCTATGGTCTGGCGTGAGCCCACCTCTCATGCCGAGGACTGTTATTTTTGTATGACGACAATATCTGGATTCTCGCGAAGATCGAAACATACTATAACTTATCCGAATATCCCTTCGGCAATTAGACCCGTCGAACATAGTAATTTGTTGCCTATCCCCATACCACCCGAAAACTACATCCTTGATGATGAAGAATCAACAACTGAACAGAATGCGCTATCCTCAACGGTAGATGAGGTACCACATAGTAGCCAAGATGAAGATTACACGCCTAACAAATCGAACGAACCTCAACTTTTCACTCAGAAAGAATTGAACGACTTAGTCCGGGATTTAGACCTGCCTAAAGTAAAAGCTGAGCTTCTTGGTTCACGACTACAGCAGAAAAATCTCCTGCAGCAAGAGATACGCGGGAAAATGGAACCCTAGTATGTTGGCGGACTACTGTTGGACTCTCATACGAGAAACACCGGAGGACACTTACAAAAGGAGAAAAATTTCAAAGTAGATGCAGATATGTTTTTTTCAGACTTTTTGATTGCTTAGCCTTATGATTGATTTCAATACTTTTCCTCCCCCCCCCC
>JAFIDM010124599.1:210976-222405 GCA_023159025.1 Thereuonema tuberculata | reverse complement strand
GGGTGAAAAAGAGGGATAGGAGGGTGCAAGAGGGTGCATGGGGGTAGTGGGAAGGTGTAAAAAATGGCAAAGGGCCTGTAATGTAGCTTTTTTACCAAAAAAATTCCGAAAAATGCTGATTTTTTATGTTTTTTCCAGAAAAATACCCTTTGCCCCCCCCCCGTTCTTTTTTCACCCCTCGGACCCCCAATGATGTTAGAAAGGGGGGGGGGACATAAAAATGGAGGGTGATGGAAAAAAACGGAGGTCATATTTGAATTCAGCAACCCAAAATTAGTCAAGATCACCCATTAGAGTGTCTGTCCATTTTTTTTTCAATTTTTTTTGTTGACTAGTGTTATTATGGACCAAAAGTGCAGATTTTTATCTCGTCCCCCACCTGAGATCCTGAGCTCCGAAAATTGTTATTTTCTAAAAAAGTTTCTCAAAACTTTTATTTTCTCATTTTTAAAAAAAAGAAGGGCAAGTCTGAGAATTGAAACTTGGTGTGTGAGGACAAGTAGATCTGTTTGTAAAAAAAATGTGACTTGTTAACTCTTTCCCTTCCGGAAAAAGATTTTAGACTGAAATTTCACACTTTGAGATAAAGTTTATATAAAATTGTCATAGAAGTAAAATTGTAGCCCTTTATTTTTTGAAAAAAAAAATTGCTTTTTTTTCTCATTTTAATACAGCCAATAGAGATTGTGATATTTTCGGTAAACCCTTAAAATTGCTAAAAACTACACCGTCCTGTATACACAAATCAGGCCGCAAAAGCAAAAAGAAAACCATTCAAACTGAAATAAAAGTCATTTTGAAGTACCAACCTGTTATGGTCAATGGACAAAAAACATCAGATTTTTTAAAACTGGTCGATTGGACCCCTTGGTATGGAATGGCAACCGATTGTGCATAAGGGTACAGCACATACCTAATATATATATATATATATATATATATTCGGATTATTTTAAATTTGCATGTATATGTTTATATAGTTTCATTAATAAAACACTGAAAAATGATGACATTGATTGTTTTTCCTATAATGTTTGCAATTATCCCTAATTGTTCTCAAAGCTGTTGATTAATTCTTTAGTATTTCATTGCCATTACTTAACTATAATATTTTAGTTTGTTTGTTAGCATAGTGTATGTATAGAGGTTTACTTTAAAATGCATGTAATATTAATGTATCTTATTGTGTGTAGTACATTTCACCAAGTACTTACGAAGATTCAACGTTGCTCATTTGCGTCCGCAATGCCGATGTAACACCCCGAAATGTCTTCCCAGACTATACCGGAATACCGTAATCATTACAGGTAGTATATATTTTTTAACAAAAAACTAAATTTCTTATTTCCTCAAATTTCCAAGTGTATAATTTTGATTTGAGTAAAATTTATGTTAACAAACTTGAATAATGGCAATAAGGTAACAGTATTTACGATGATGATACTTGATCAATGAAGCTTTTTTTAAAAAAAATAATTTTACTGCAAATATGAATCAGTACATATCCTGAGTATTAATCAGAACATGGAAGACATGGAAACAACAAAAAAAAATTGTACAGATAGTCCAATTTTACAATGAAAAGCTATATTGCTAATTATGATAAAATAACCTCTAAAAATTAAATACACTTCTTAGATTTATTGAGAAGAATTCCACTTGATATTCAGTGGGTTACAAGAGAAGATGCAGAATTAAAGAAAACACTGTGCTAATAAAGAACGGTTGGGAATTTGCGTAATTGATTAAAGACGTGGATAGGATCACTTTTTTTTGAGGAAATACCATAATCAATATTACTAAAACCTTTTATTTCTCTGTCTGTCTTTCTGTCCGGCGCAAATTCCTGTGAGAATGGAAAACAGAAATAATTTTTACAATGAAACTTCCGCGATAGGAATCGAACCCGCAACCTTCTGATCAGAAGTCACACATCTTATACATTAAGTCACGGTAACTACAATTCACTTATTTTACTTTTTGACTTATGTTTCCTTCCCCTTCTCATCATCAACAATGAATGTGTGGTGTAAACTTATAACCAACAAAATATTTCAAGAGGAATAATAAAAGACGTACATTTAAAATCCCGTAGCAGAGCTGAGCTCTAATCCCAATTATCTATGAGTAAAGCCTTAAAGGAATATCTCGCAAGAGAAAATAATCATCTATCCAGAAATCAAACCGAAACTTGATTCTTAAATACAAATGTATTTCAACTTTCTATGTATAAGAACGTTTAGTAACGTTGATAATACGAAATCATATTCACGTAATCTGCTTTGACTTTGGGCTTAAAAAGTACATAAAAGCGTCTTTGTGACGCAGTTTCTTCTATCAATGTAATTCACCTGGATTTAAGAATAAAATCCTCTTCCAATCAAAGTTAATCGGGTATACATTACTTAAGCACTTATTTGCATCACTGTTCGAAGTGTTCTAACTTCCAGTAGCCTCAACTAGGAAATCTTCTCGCGATTTTCCCATTAAATACAAATAAAGTACAAACTCACAATGTCTTGTGTCAGGTAGTCCAGGAGCTTGGTGAATCGCTATATTACCAAACGGAGATTCACTATACTTGAAGTAACTTTAACTTGCTGTCGATTCGAACTGGAAACAATATGGCGTCTTTCACACCATGTTTGTTCGATGAACATTCACACTGCAATATCCCCATGGAAACACACCTATGTTAGGAATAAATATTTCCATGATTTCTTATAATTTGTTTGACACTTCAGCTTACGAAATAATTCAGGCCCATTTCACTAAACTTATAATGTATACTGGAGGCGATATACAACATATACGAAGAGCCACGTATTCGTGAACCACTCTATGAAAAACTTCAAGTTAATTACTCGTTATCCCACAAAGTTACTCCATCGCTATCACAACAATTTCGCGGTAATAATGCACATCAACTTTGAGTCAACAAACGAGATACTACACGGGGGGGTGCAGATAACACTTGCTTTGTTGTACATTAGCTTTACAACACTTAAAGATGAAATGACGATCTATCACTTTTATCACTTATCAATAATCGCCCTTATTTCTAATCTGAATTTGATCGTAAAAAATGTTAATGTGTGGAGAA
This sequence comes from Thereuonema tuberculata, assembly GCA_023159025.1. Lineage (NCBI taxonomy): Eukaryota > Metazoa > Arthropoda > Chilopoda > Scutigeromorpha > Scutigeridae > Thereuonema > Thereuonema tuberculata. The sequence continues at coordinate 219,302 of JAFIDM010124599.1, read as the reverse complement.
GGCAGGTTAGTACATTAACCTTGATTTTATTCTTGTACCACATAATAAAATCTACGTTCCACACCGCAGAATGTATTCAACCTTTTTTTTTTAATCTCAAGATTGTTTATTTATTTCCGATCCGTTTGTTTATTTGTAATTCGAAAATGACAATTTGAGCTGAAACGTTGCAATATTTTAAATATGATATTCTTACTTAGCCAAATTCTATATGATATTGAAAAACAAGTGAGTATACACGGGAGATGTTTGAATAAAAAATAAAGTCAAGAAAGAAAGAAGCACTATTTCCATTGGGTAGAATACTGAAAAATCACTATTTGTAACACAAAAAACATCATTATTTGTAACTCAAAAACCACTGAAAAGTATCAATTGGAATAAAAAAAAAGAGAGCAAAAAAAGAAAAAAGCACTATTTCTATTACGAAGAATACTGAAAAAAATCACTATTTGTAATTTAAAAACCACTGAAAAGTATGAATTGGAATAAAAAAAGAGAGTCAAGAATGAAAGAAGCACTATATCTATTAGGTAGATTATTGAAAAATCATTATTTGTAACTCAAAACCATCACTATTTGAATCTCAAAAGCCACTGAAAAGTATCCATTGAAATTAAAAAAAAAGAGAGTCAAGAAAGAAAGAAGCACTATTTATATTAAGTATTAGATAGATTACTGAAAAATCACTATTTGTAACTCAAAACCATCACTATTTGAATCTCAAAAGCCACTGAAAAGTATCCATTGAAATTAAAAAAAAGAGAGTCAAGAAAGAAAGAAGCACTATTTATATTAAGTATTAGATAGATTACTGAAAAATCACTATTTGTAACTCAAAAACCTTGAATCACTTCAAAGTAACTCACCCTGATTATGCGTCTCATATCAACCAAGATGACCAGAATCCGAGAAATTTTGCCTAATATTTGCTCAGAATCGGAGACAATCAAGAATCACATAAAGAAGGAATATAATATTGTCTCATAATCTTTGCCGAGAAATAGAACAATTCAACCATTTCATAGAAAATATCTTACCTGTAATCAATGAATGGACAAATCTAACTCCGAAGAACGAGAGTGTTGATATCATCAATCAAATGATAAGTCAAAGAATACAAGGAGAGATTAGAGAGTACTTAAATGTGGATAAAATTGACACTTCTGATAATCCACAAAATGAACATCTCTAACCGAGTTTCTGAACTCATTCAATCACAGCGGTTTATCACAACACCATTTGTCATTGAAGATTGGATCTCCAATAATGTTGTTGCGAAACATCAATCCCAAGTTTCAGAACTTAACTTTAATGCCGTTCATTCGATCATCATCTCATAGGAGCCGAGATTATAACAGGAACTCACAAAGGACACTTTGTTTTGATCTATAGGATGTCTATGCAACCAAGCGATAATCCAACTCCATTCACTTTCACAAGGTAATTTCTGATCAGACCTTCTTATGCGATATCTATCAATGAGCATAAGGACAGACTCTAAAAAAAGTTGTCATCTATTTCGAGAACGATTTCTTCACTCACGGACAACTGTATGTTGCAATGTCTAGAGTCACAAATCATCAGAATTTGGTTATCTTCACTCGAAAGAATAGTCACAATCTATTCATTGTCAAGAATATCGTACACAAGCTATGATCTTCATATATCATCTATATCATTCAACATTCATCTGAACATATTTCTTCTTCAAATATCAATATCGATCAATTTGTACACGGGGGATGGCGTAGTTAAACTATAAAAAGTATGATATAACAACTTTAACTATACTTATTTATAAACAATAACAAACTTTCCATTAAAGATTTATTTATTGTTTTATTTAAATCAAGTTTAGTCTTTCAACTATAAAAACATTCAAAACTTTCTTAGAATAAACTAGCAAAACTTAAGTGTAATTGGCGTTCAGGTAACAAACAAATTACTTTCATCATGCAAGCTTATCCATAGCCATCCAACTTCCGTTTATAAATCATTAGAAGAGTGAGAATATTGTGCTTTAAAAACACCAAATCTGAATTCCTCATTTTTGCTTTGGAAAAAAAGAGTTACAGATATTCCACAAATATTTCTTTCAGAAAATTGCACAAGAAATTATCTCCAAAATATGCTTCCACTTAGAGTTACAAAAATATTCATACATATTTCAAGTACTAAGAAAAAAAAACAGTATATACTTATATTGGAAAAGTTAAAGCATCTTTTTCAGATAACGCAATGATATCTAGAGAACTAGCACAACATATATTTAAACACTGATTGAAAATGTTTTTCTATGTGTGAACACGCGTCTGGAACTGTTTATTTTCAATATTATATAATTAGAATTTTTTAATTTCAATTTTTAATTTACAATTATGTAATTACTAATTTTATTTTAAATTTTGTCTTATTTCCATAGAATTTTAATTTCTTATTTGTAATTTTCTTATGTATAACTAATTATGTAATTTGAAATTTTGATTTTACCTAAATATAATTTTCATAAAAATGTTTTATTTAATTTTGTTTATAATTTGTTTTTGCATTAATTTTTGAAATGGTTAAAATAATGTCAAAGAATTAAAAATGAAAATTACTTTTGAAAACATTTAAGTCAATCATGTGAGTTTTATCCTTTATCTTATAATACTGTTTTACATCCAACAAAGTTTAATTATTTTAAATTTTTTTTGCTTTACATTCTAAAACTAGTTAACAGTAATAGAATTAAATAATAATAGTAAAATCAATTAAATACTAGTTGTTGTAATAATCAACAAGAAGTTAAAATTGTAAATATAACAATTATTTAATTTGCCTTTATCTATTGAGAAGTGTGATTAATCATGTGTATTTGCTGATGTATATCCTGAGATTCGCCAATTGGTTCAGCACAATGACAATGCAGTAATTTCTTCATCCTCCCATTGGTTCTGCCATCGTAGACTTCCGAACACATCATTGGCCCAAAATCTACAGGGTTCACTCAACCCCTTCATCTATTTCTTTTATGATTATATAATACATCTTTTGTTCTGTATCTCCACATTGAGAAATTTAAACACATTGAAATTTAACGAAACATGTCTGCTGTAATCTTGAAATTTTGCATAACATTTGTTTAATGGAGGTGTGTTCGGCCCTTACTTTTCCGAAAATACTTGGCGCACTTTAAATCCCGACCGATTGAAGTGCTATGATAGATTCTCAAGATATAAAGCATGATCTATCACGCTCTCAAGCTGGCAGGATACGTTACCCACTGCATTGAATGGCCAACCTCGGTATTTATTGCAACGTCATATCCTATCAAACTGGCTGTGGCCAAGACCTCGGCATCAGTCGCCCATACTCCTTCCGGTGAGATTCCAGAGGCCGTCACAGTCATTAACATTGTTGTTCAGGTTTTGTTGGAGCTTCGTGGTGATGTTAGTGTTCATGTGATGCATGACTCGATCTCGGATAATGCCCTGGCTATTCTCTGATTCTGCGAGTATATAACTGGTGAAGTAGCAGTTGCCGTCGCCTTTGGTCTTGTGTTCGTCTTGGCTGTGATAATTCAGAGGGTCAACCAAAGTATATTGATTTTATATATAATTATAATAAATAGAAAACACAACATCTTGATCTTTTCAAAACATTGCTATATTTCGCAGATATATTTTATCTGCTTCTTCGGGCTTAGAATATTCAACATTAACAAAAAGTTTATATGATAGAATAACAACAATATATAGTAATTACAATGTGAACAATACTGGGTCATAAATGTCAGATCATATACATATTAATTTAATTTATTATTATTTATAATTATACTGACATGTATGACCCAGTATTGTTCACATTGAAATTACCATATATTGTTGTTATTCTATCATGTAAACTTTTTGTTAATGAAGAATATTCTCAGCCCGAAAAAGCAGATAAAATATATCTGCGAAATATAGCAATGTTTTGAAAAGATGAAGATGTTGTGTTTTCTATTTATTATCATTATCATTTCTGAAGTCATGTTTAAACAATTTATATATAATTGTTCCATACCTTTTGTAGGTCCTTTCTCCTACAATATTTATTACATTGTAGATCTTTAACATCTCACAATTAAACGTTTCATTTTACATTTATTATTAAAAGCAAATTTTCGAGGCGAATATGCGTTCCCTCTCTCTCAAGCCTATTTACAACAATAAGTTAGCGAAATGTTTTTGAATAATCAAATTATTACATGCTACCAGTATTCGCATTTTGTTATATATCGTATATACATTATATAACCGGGATGAATATTTATCAAAATTGGATATTTTAGTAAATGATAAAGAACATTATCAAGAATTACAAAATGATCCCACATATACTTTATATAATAAAGTAAAAAAAGTACTAAAAAATGTAGCAGATAGTAGAGCTATAAGTTTTAAGCAGAAGCAGGAAATTATGAAAGAGACCTGTAGAACTCCAACTATGGAATGGAGGGTAAAAACCCACAAACCCAATAACCCAATAAGACCTGTAATAAATGCTTTCCGTTCTCCAGTTCACAATTCAGCCAGATTTATTAATAAAATAGTGCCAAATTTTCAACTACCAAAAGAAGAAACAATAGTGAAGAACTCCAAAGACTTAATTCAAAAACTAGGACATTTATTTAATAAAAATAGAAAGTGGATTCAATGGACATAGAAAACATGTACACCAACATACCGGTGGAGGAGACAATGATAATAATGGAAAACTTAGCCTTTAAAAATAAGTAGTGGTTATTAAAACAAAAAATGAATAATGAAGAATTAATAAAAATTATTGACATAACTACAAAAAACACATGGAAGCAAAATCGATCACCAAGTTAAAGGATTTCCAGTGGGGTCTCCGCTTTCGGAGTCAATGTGCAACATTTTTATGAACTACTTTGAGAGCAAAATATTACAAGATATTAGGTACAAGTTCGAATATTTTAGATATGCGGAGAATGTTTTGATAATCTAGTTTGGGACTGAAATACAATTTAGCAAATTTTTTGCAGAAATCAATAAAATGAATAAGTTACAGTACCATACATCTTCAATTCCCATCTGCTTCTTAACATATTTGTGAAATAAATGAATACTAAAATGAATAAGGAAATACGTTTTAAAAAGGAAAAGGAAGTCGACAACAGTTTGAAATTTTTAGACATATGTTTGATCAAGAATGAAAACAAATTAATTGTAAAACACTGCACGAAGTAATATAAAAGTGAACTATGAATCTGGACAAGACATCAATATAAATAAGAATATAACAGAAAATTACTTAAAAGAATTGATACGAATACAAGTAAGGAAGAAGATTTTGTTACAGAAGTTAAAAAAATAAAGACAATCCTCAAAAAAAATGACTACAAAGGGAAATTTATTGATAAAATTGTAAAAAAATATCAATCTTTTAAAATAAAAGAGTTAGAAACATATAACGATAAAAGATTTTTTATATCTTACTTGAACAAAAACAGATTGTAACTAAAAGAAATTTGTAAAAGGTTCAATTTTAGAATTGGTTTTGAGTATAGAAATAAAATAAAAAATTTCTGATGTAGTAAATTGAATAGAAGTGATAAAAAACATGAGATGGAAATAGTGTGCAACATAGATTGTAAATTGTTCTATCTTGGAGAAAGTAAAAGAACGGTAAAGGAACGTATGATGGAACATGGCTACTACATAGAAAATAGATTAATAGATAAGTCAGAGGTTACTGTATGCAAACAAAAACGCACTTAATAGTGAGATTAAAATTTAATGGTTTGAGAAAGAAACAAAAACACGAAACATGATTGAAGGCATGTGCATTCGTAACACGAAGGAAGGAAATATTTAAACCAAATTCTTCTACTATCTCTCTTCTTTTCATATCGTGTAATATATAAAAATGACTCCACAACCCCTTTCATAGTATTTAAAATAATTTATTCAAATATTACAGCAGCGAATTTTTGGGAACACATTTTATTTCATTCCCTTCTTCAAGCAAATAAGGAACTAGCATATCAAACAATAACGTAAACAGAAAGAAAAACATAAATTAAATATACACACATCAATTGAATAATATAAATTGTTATAACAGTGGTTTATTATTTAACATTCTCATATTATTAAATTTATATATAATAATAATATCTATATATACAATAAAATGAGAGTGTTAATAATCCAATGCATTGATTGTTACTCCTTTTTGATTGTCAGTCTTGATAACGAATTCACAACCCTGAGCACTGATAAGGCTGTTGAATGTGTTTATAAAGCCTAGTCGACATACAACTGAGTAAAGGAAGTGTGCTACTAACTTCGCGCTCTCCGGGATAGCTGTGGTTTCAAGACCTCTTCAAAAAACTACAAGTGTTAACAAAATATCATCTCCATTATGGTCTGTAATGGAGACGATATTTTGTTAACACTTGTAGTTTCTTGAAAAGGTCCGATAATGTCAAACCCAATCATACACCAGATCCATTTACAGGTAGGCGGTTGAGTGACAGAGCTTCTATGTTGACTTTGGGATTACTGAGTAAACACTTCGGACATGCCTTTACATATTCTTTTACTTCATTCAGTAATATCGTCCAGATATTTTTAGGGAGGTTCCATCTCTACCAGTGTTCTCCGGTAGCTCGATTATTAGGACAAGCTTTCAGAATGCTGGGTTTTGTCAAGAACTTTCTTGTCTCCATGGAAGAGAGCTTCATTGTCAATGCCTTTGCTTTTTCCCGAAACGGAGATTTTCCATTTATATTCTTCGCAGGATCCAGGTAAATAAAGTCAAAATTGTTATTAATTCCCTTAAGGGATCATGGACGTAATTTTAATTGGAAAGGGATACTAACAAAAAGCTTGCATTTCAAATACCATTAAATAGAATGCTTTTATTCCCATTCTCATTTCTGGGAATACATTTCATTATCAAATTCTTTATAACTATTATATAATAAAAACTAATTAAATTAAATATTTTTTATCAATTTATAATTCAAAATTAAGAAAGTTGAATTGTTTTATTGAAGATTCTACATTTCCAACTATTTTTTTTTAAGTTTGCAGTACCTATTTCATAAATTCTTTTATTGTGAAAATCTTTCATTACTTCATTGTAATTATTAAAAAGTCAATTGTAATTTATATTTATAGAATTTATTTATTTCATGAATTTTTTTATGTGAAACGTATAACGTAATATATTACTTAAATATAGAATTTACTCCAATTATAATTCATTGGACTAATTTGTAAATTTTTAGTTTATGGAATAGATTATTTTGACTTTAATAAGATATTATTTCTGAAAACTTTTTAGTTTGATTTTGAACGCTAAGAGGTTCACAAATATAGTTTTTTTTTTTAAGGCACAAAGGTAGTATTTTACAATTGTACTTTAAAAGTTCATAGTTCAACTGAGTCCAACTAATATAATTACACTTCGTATTCCAGGTAAGTTTAAATAATCTACTTGATTATATATAGTCACTTGAAATAATAAAGTCCCAATGATGGCTGAGTAATATTTAAAACTTAATAGTTCATCTATCTCACACAGGTGAATAATTACTCTAATATATAGTAGCACTTTTACTATATAATTCCACATAAGAATTAAATATATTCCTCTTAATAATTGCACTGCACTAAGCATTTCAAACAACGCACTTATAACGAAGTTATTTTTCGCTGATTTAAACTTCTTAAACACAATAGTAATAAACTGTTCCTAGAATTAACTGCGACGCCCCTTTTAAACTTAATGGCTTCTTCGCTTCTTCAATTCCTCGGAAACACTATTACTAATAATATAATGAAAGTTCGTAACTTACAGTTCGTAGACTGCGTTGTATTTCAGTTCACTAATATCCAGGTTTCTTACAGTTGCACGGAATTTCCTGTCAGCCTCCCTCGGCTCCTTCCAAACCTAGCTTCGACCTCCGGCACAATGAATCCTTTCGTTAACTTAATACAGGTGACTTGGCTGTATCTGGTTGGCTTCACTTCCGAATTACTCGGTGTGTCGTCATATGTGAGGCTTCTGACGTAATAGTCCCCGCTAACGACGATTAAAGAACCGGGTTGCGTTCGTAACAGCATCTGCCTGTTCGGTTCCAGCTTTTCAAATTTCGTGGCTTCTCTATTGCTGACGCTTCTCTAGTAATTGAGTCGTATCACTTATTATGTCAGTCTTGCTTCTGTCTTCTAATAATTCGTTCTCTAATAATATTCTATCGTTTGGCTTTTCACCTTGTGATTTGTAACTTTCCACTGCTTACTTTTAAGTGACTTCTAGG
>JAFIDM010124599.1:171978-210966 GCA_023159025.1 Thereuonema tuberculata | reverse complement strand
CTCGAATGGAATGAATGCGCTCTCTCTTCATATTCTTAACTTGTGATACGTAACTGCGCTGACTTCTCACTGCAATGACTCTTATATTTTCTTACTGTTACTTCCACTTCAGACTGACTGGCACTTACTTACACTTCTGACATCTATCTTACTTCTACTTCTACTTCTACTTAGAATCGAGGCTGCCTCGAGTTTATATCTCCTTCTCTCGATTACGTCATCAAATTTAAAATATTTAAATTTATTCAAAATAAAACTTTAATTTTCATTTGAAGCTTTTCAATAAAATATTAAACTATTTAATTTTAATTCATAGTTTAAATTTAAATTTGAGCTTCAGAATTCTTAATGTAGTTTTCAAATGTAGTTTAAAGAACGTTTATCTAAATTACTTGTAATTAATTCTGTCAGCTTTTTAAGTTTTTAAGAATATGGATTAATCATTTAATAATTCTTTTCTTTAAATGTTATATCTATTCTTATACATTATTTTTTTCTTCTTATTTTGTGTTTTATCTGTAGGGGAAGGTGTTGTACATTTGACCACCCTTGATTGTGATGTCATCTATGAGCATACTTTTCTGTTTACTGTGTAACATTCCCATTATTTGCGCATGTAAACCTTCAGTAGCAGTTAGATCTTTGACTTGCAAGGAGTGAAAGATATTTTTATAATTCCATCACCGAAAAGTAAGTATTTTGCAAGTGAATGTTTCTTTAATAACATTGCTTGTTTTCTTTTGATTATTATTTTAACAAGAATGAGTAATACATCTATGCCTATAGATTCATTGTTAGGACTTTTAATATGACTGGATTAACCTAAAAATTGTAGCATGGCGTGAAACGTAAGTTCGACTGATGTTGTACCTTTGACCATAGCAGGGTGTTGTTCCTCTGACCAGGTCAATGGTACAACATTACTAAATAATATGTAAATGTTTTTACTTACAGTCATTTTAGCATTATGGAAGATGGAAATTTAAATATTTTTGGCCAAATTTTTATTTTTTTACGAAATCTTATCCAAAGATAGTAAACAATCGATAGAAAGATAGTAAATAATTGTCCACGACTTTGAGTCTGATGTTGAATATTCATCAGGGGAAAGTGTTTTCGATCTTTCAGATGAATGCCATGAGTTGGAGAAGGAATTAAACTTTGAAAAAGAAAATTTAGTTGAAGAAAATTATGTCCTTGTCAAGCTGACAAAAAAAAACAAAACAAGAAATACTTTGTGGCCCAAATAAAAGATTGTGGCATATGATTATTTTAAGTTAAATATTTGAAAAAACTACCGAAGATGGCAAAATTCATATGAAGAAGAAAATAACCAGCTCTACGATGTAGAACTACAAGATATTGTGGCCAGGCTACCAAATTCAATCACAGCTGGCGGCATAGCCAGCTCGACTAAAAGAATGTCTCATCTTTTTGGAGTTGATTTTTCATTGTATAATGTAGAGTAAACGGGCAGAAGTAGGCTACTTAAGCCATTAGAATTTATTTCATGTTTTAATATTCTACTTTGAATTGCATATACAGTCGGACCTCGATATAACGTCACCCTTGGGACTTCGCGAAAATGACTTTATAGGCGGGGTGACCGTATAACCGATTCATAGGCATTTGTCAATAAATAAGCATTGTATAAATACAGTATAATTCTTTGTAAAATTTAATACGTACAAAAATATCAGTTTATTAGATTATAATTTTTAATTTAATTGAGCCAATTAAAATTAATTTAATCAGAAAGAAATTATTTTAAAAAATTTTTAATTCGGACTAAAGTTGCATACAAATAGTACTATTAAGCTCAAGCAAAGCACTGATGTACAACTGACCTTACATAAAATAATCCATAATAGAGGACTGTCGCGATTTTGGTTTCATCTTTTGTATAATGTTTTCTAAATTTTGTAGTTTCTGAAAATGTTCTTCAGCTTCCTAATCGCTCGTAAAAAAATGTCTTACGACGTTTAATGTTCTGAGCGCTTCTGCTTCTGTCACCGCTTCACTTTCAGTATCACTGTCGTTATCCTAACTTTCTACTGCATTGAAATCTAAAACTTGCGAAACAATTTCGGAAATCGAAGCTTGAGAAGTGGTAGCAATTTCATCATCAATTCTCACGTATTCACTTTCCCCTTCTACAGCACAGCCGCGATTTCTGAGATCTTGTGTTAACACAGCTAAAGAATATCGTCTTCATCATCTTCATCTGTTATTTCATCCACACTATTTATAAAAAATTAAAAATCAGCATGTCGAAAGCAATTTGAAATGCATGGGTTTGACATCAAGCTCCAACTTTATAAATATAAAAAATTGCATCTAACATAGACAAGTGAAACTTTTTTTCTCATCAATTGCTGAAATCAAGTCATTCAGAAGGAGTTTTCAGTAGTTCATTTTAAGATTCTTGGACAAAATTCTTGGATTTGAATCAGTGTGGCACTGAAATCACAGAACAAAGTGACCTTATATGCGATTACGGTATTTAAGACCTTGCCATATATCCGATAATCCATATCATAGAATTCTTATTCAGTGAGCCGGGACTTTAGAAAAGTGACCTTATATGCGGCTAACCTTATATCGAGGTCTGACTGTATTTGCCAAATGTATACATTTCTGAATAAAAATGTTAATTAAATAACTTGTGACTAACTATCAGTTTCAACTACCACCTGGTCAAAGGTATAACACGTAGTTGTACCTTTGACCACAAGATATAGTTTTTTTGTAAAATAAAAATAAAATACTTATACTCAAAATATAATATATAAAACACATGCAGTTGATGGCAAGATGAATGAAGATCACATGTATCCATTCAAGTAAGGATTTACTTGAGTACAAAAAATTAGAAAATTCATTTAGTGAAAACTGGTCAAAGGCACAACACCTTCCCCTACTTGTAAATATGTAATCATTTATGTAATATATATATATATCATTATATGTAAAATTAGAAATAGTTTTTTTTTTATTTTAACTACTCCTTAGTCGGTTTCAAGCCACGTTGAAAAAGGAGGAGGTGCACACCTCTTGAAAAATCCCCATCTTAGCTGACACGGCTGTCAGTACCTGTTTTGGGGTCCCAAGTGATTACATGGTTACATAGGGTTATGTGGTTATAAGGTTACGTGGTTGATGCACGGTTCAAGGAAGCGTTTATGCAATGGTTGATTGCAAAAAATCTTAACTGCTAAAAGACCTACAAAGAAAAGTCGGATAAAATACTAGGAAAACAATATTTAGAACAAAAAAGGAAACACAAGTTCAAATTAAACAACAGGAAGTTAATAGATAAATACTTGAAAATCGTTGAAAACAATGTCAAATATCTTGAGATTGTTTGAATGTTTGCCCCCGAACCTATATATATTTTTGAAGTTTTACTTTCATTTCAGAAAATGGTATTGATTTTGCGATGTACTGCTGTAACCACTCTTTGTTAGTTATTAATAGAAATGATTATACCACAAATGGTTATCTGATAAGATATCCTAAATTAGAGTAACTGTAAATGTTTGTGTATGAAAGTCAAAAGAAAGATTATAAACGGAAAAAAAATGTGGATACGGAAATATCACGAAATTAAAAGATTGACTGGATGATGACACGCTTCAGAAAGTTAGAGGTTTAGAAAAATCTTAAAAACAAACCAAAATATCTGATCTTTTAAAATAATCATCAGTTTAGATTTAGACAATCGTTATAAAACTGTTAACAGAAGATTGAATAATATACAGTAATACAAAAATATTTCCGAAAAAATTAGTATTAAAAATTGATATAAAGGAAATGGAAACCGCAATAAAATCCTTAAAGCAATAAATCATCTGTATCTGGATTGCTTGCAAATGAATTGATTAAAGAGTGGCTTAAAACATTGAAAAGTGTTTATAAATCTCATCAAAAAGTGTGACTAATAAAAACACATCAAAAGAATGGCACATTAGACATGTTGTATCGATATTTAAGAATGGAAACAGAAGAAAAGCCAAAAAATTACAGAGTTTCAACAGTGTACTTAGTAGTTTTATTCAGAAGTATTAACAATCAAGCTGGAGAGAGTAATTGAAAATAAAATTCGAAAAGATCAAAGGCGGTGTCCATTAATTACGTGAGCTCAAAATGGGGGAGGGGTCCGGCAAAATCTCACCAAATCTCATTTAAAGAGAGGGGGAGCCAATGAAAATCTCACGTCAACTTTTTTAATTCAGAGAATATATATATTGTAACAGATTACAACATTTTGTAAAATTGTCTATGCCCGGGATTCCCCGATTTGAAACAAGCCCCATGCAAGTCTCAAATTTCATTCGGTAAAATCTCACCAAATCTCATTTCAACGGACGATAGCAACATGGGCGATAGGCTGGAGTGGCTGCATGAGGGGGATGTAGATACATCTAATGACTGTCTTCCTACACTACCAAATGACATGGACGTCATGTGTCCAATCATTACAATAGAGGAAGCTCATGAATGCCCATGGAGTGAGTGAACAATTAGGAAAGGTAGTGTCGCAGTCTATTTTTTTTTACTTCCACTAAATTTAATTAAATTCGTTATAGTGCACCTTAAACTTAGTATCATTTTTCTCTTCTTCTTTCATAAAAAAATGTATTACATAGAAGTCATCAGTAACGCTTTAGTTATATAGTGGTTTGAAGCAAAATACGTAAACATATCAAACAAATTTAACTATTTAAAAATTATAGGAGAAATCTCACGTGAGGGAAGGGGGTCCCACCACATCTTACCAAATCTCACCAAGGGGGAGGGGGGAATTAAAAATTTTTAAAAAATACCTCACGTAATTAATGGACGCCCCCAAAGTGTTTTAACGCAGGAAGTTATTGAATGGACAATCTTTTTGTACTGTAACAGCTCCACTAAAAAAAAAACCTCTCTATTGGAGCAGAAACACTTTTGGACTTAATAATAGAGATAGAGAAAGCATTCGATTCGATTCTTTGAATTTCTGGTGCTACAAAATATCAATTTAAATCATATACTACTGAAGTAATCAGGAAAATTTAAGAAAACAGTGTTGCTTTCATACGCCTAGAGCCAAACCTATTTAGAGCAATGTACCTACGAAATGATTAAAGTAAGGGATGTAGGGTGTCCCTGACATTGTTCATTCTCTAAATGAAACAAGTCTTAAAAGATTGGAAGCGAAGATGTCAAAACATGGACATCGCTATAAATGATCATTTTCTTTTCATTTTCTTTTCATTTTCTTTTCACAAGTTTTCCTGGTGATCATTAGTTGTTAGCTCATAGCTGTTTTGATTTCGAATTCCAGATGAAAAGACTAAAAATGTAAGAGACTTGGGGTCAGAATACTTGTCTATAAACAGCAACAAAAGCAAAACATTAAGCATTAGAGAAAGGAGTTATAATTAAACTGGTTGAAAATGCAAAATATTTAGGAGTAATCATGAATAAATCTGAAGGTTTTAGTGACGAAGAAATAAAAAATTGAATTGAATCAAGTGAAGAAAAAGGTATTACTCGTAAATTCAGGATTATGGAATAAGTACATAACGGAAGAAATACATTGCCAAGATTATAGTAGAATCAGGTTTGAGATACGGAAGTGAACTTTGGGTAATGACTGAAGATTTGAAAAAGCTGAGTAAATAGTGGAAAAATCCGATTGAAATATAAAATATTAAAATTATTTTTCAAGTGTATGAATTTAAGTAATTTAGACTAAAATTACAACACATCCGCTTATGCAATATTTATTTCGAAAAGGTGCTTCGAATTGAAGAGAAAGGTTGGCCCCAAAAATCTCTGGAAACCACAAGAAAAAATGTAAAACAGGAAGAAAAATCATGGTTTAAAATCATAGAGATCAGAGGATAAAGATCCAGATTAACAGAACAACGGTTCCGATAACCAAATGACGATGATGATGATGAAGAAATATTTTTTTTAAGCTTTACTAAATTAGTAATTTATATTTTAATGGTTATTTCAATTACAGGAAGTTTGTTTTTATATTTGTAATTGTAGTAAAAAGTGGTTATTGCAATTTACAAAATTTTCTCAACATAAACTTCATTTCGTAGCCGGGTTTTGAATAAATTCAGTTCTATATTTAAGAAATACAGCATTAAATTATTGTATAATAATTTTGGATTAGTAATCTAAAATTAATTCCTAATTCAAAAAATGTTTTTTCTGTTATGTATGTGTATTTGTTGAAGCAAAACCTTTGTTGGTGATCCCAGAAAAAAATCTTTATTTTTAATTATGAGGGCGGACATCAAAACAATAACAGAAATAAGTCGACAAAATGTTGCAGATTCGAACCTGTAGCCCACAATGTTTTAGTTTAAAGATTGAAGTCGCTCATTTACTGGAGCAATTGTTACAGGGATTACTAATTAAGCGTTTCTTCTTCTAAAATGGAAATTATACGTGTATAAGCCTTGTAAAAATATTTACAAAACATATACATGTATCAGTTGATTTTGCCAACAGAATCAAATGAAAAGTTCTCAATCAATTCGCCAAGATCGATCTAGGGACTTTTCCTTGTAAATAGACGATAAGACGTCTAATTGGCTTTTCTGCCTTCCAAAATAAGAAGTTTTGTTTACATTAAATGTTTTGGCAGAATTAACGACTCCGGTACCTTATAATTACACTGATTATATATAACTGATATCTTTCACAATGATGGTTATGCAATATTTCGTAATAAAGCGTTAATCAATTTAAACACTTACCTGGGAATATATGTGGTCTTCGTACCAGCGATATGAAGGTGGTTTCAGCTTCAGTTCTAACTTAGTAATAGGTCCATAAAATTCTGAAAAGACTAATGTATGTATTTATTTTATTCGAATTTACCTTCGAATTGACGGTTTTTGGTACAAAGATTAAGTTTCATTTATAGAGCTATCACTAGAAATGTACGCACTTCAGCATTATGACTGATAAATAATCGTAGAATCACAAAATAAAACAGTAAAGTAGTTTTTCTAACTTTTTTTTAGTTTCAAAATTCTGTTTTAGTACTGAAAAATATTACATCGTTATTTAAAGAAATAATATAATGATTTTTATTTAATAATTCGTGAGACCAACTAGTATGCAAAATGAAATCCTGGTACTATATTGGTTCACGCTAACATGGCGATCATCAGCCAGGAGCAGTCATCAGTACACAGCCATGTCTGAGTACACGGAAGAGTTAAAACAATCTTTAACAATTCGGCAAATTTTTCGTAATAGACTTGAAATTTCACATGCTAATGAAGAGTTGGGAGTGAAATACATCTCCACTTTTTCCCGTGTAAAGAAAATAAAACACTGTGAAAAGCAGCATTTCAATTGTAATATTTTATTATATTTACAAAAATTAGTAGCAATGAAATTAAAAATGACAATAAAAACTTTCTCCTTTTAGTTCTTAATTCATAACGTATAATGATTTAATGTAAACATGTTTTATGAAACGGTTCTTTTCTCCAGCAGTGCTCACATACAATGCAGGCTAAATTGAAGTTTAGTAACTTAGTATATAGTAGGGTCACCCTGAATAGTATTTCTGGCTTCATAATGATCTCTACCTCCGTCACTATCTGGTAATGTAAACAGTAGTTTACTAGGTGTAATGATTACTGTTATTTTAAAACTCTTCGAAGCTTCTCCAACTCTTAGAAAAGCGTTTGAGGACAGCAACATTTCTCCAGATAGCATCCGGGACATGATCTAGAAGATTAAGGTTGGGATTTGCATTAACATCAACCAATTACATCGTCATTCGTTTGAATACGACACATCATATATTCTAGTTTCTTGCATTTCAACTCATTTCTACTACATAATCTCTTTTTTTCGTTTTTTCTTTCTATCTTTGATGAAACAAAACATTGAAATTCATCAGAAAATTGCATTAGTAATTATAATTAAATGTGAAATTTCTCAATAAGCTTGTTTTATTTGTTTCAATAAATATTTTTTTCAGTAATAAACAGCAAGAATTTGATGGATCACAAGAGCAGTGATTGGATGTTTTTACTGGTGATTCTTGTGAAGTATTTTTTTTTTCACGAAATGTAATTCTGTGATTCTAGATTTTTCATTCTATGCAGTTTATTATTTTCTTAGTCAGTTAAAACTATTATACGAACAGATTTTTATTTCTGTTAAAAGAATAATTAAAAGAATAGAAAATTGTTAAACGTAAATTAAGTATTATGAAATTGTTCGATAAACAGAAATTAGTACGTAAAATTTAGTAAATTTACCAATATCTGAGATAACTACACATCTTCCTAAGATTGTATTTGTTTCTTTGATTTGGACAGATGGAGCACATTTCACATCATATTTCGACGATGAACACTACAATCAGAAAATTTTAATCCTTTTATTACTTCTCAAAAAATATATTTCTTAAAAAACAATTACCTAATCTTGTGCTAATAAGGATATAAAAACTTATTTATTTTAAAATGAAAATTAAACAACAGAAATTCAGGAAACTTTCGAAAAATGCAACCAGAGATTTAAGAAAAACTACTTTACAGAAGCCAAACAGTAAATTTTGTTGAAATTATTAAAAAGAGATTTGAAAGCCGCGATCAGGGAAAGATGTCGTTGAAAACTCCGAAGGTTGGTAATATTTTCAAAGGGACTTGATACAGATTCTTACATTTCCTAAATTCTATAAGTCTTTTTTTAATTAAAAAATAATAACAGATTATTTCTATTTCAATGAAAGCTTTTGAACTTTTAATACAAATTCTCATCATGAAGACTTTCAAATGCTTTTCATGGATGAGAAATAAGCTATTGTTATGACTGAGGCTGATTTTATTTGCAGTCATTAAATGCTATTATATTATTTCTCCAATTTATGAGAAAAGTTTGAATACAGTATCTTCATTGCTTGAATTCTGTGGGAATTTAATAATTATAACGCTTCCACACGGAGCGGTTTTCAGAGTATGTATATGTCAGACGGATTAATTTCAGATAAAGTTAGCTAAACTTAGATAGTTAAGAAATAAGCAAAGCGAACATTTAACACACAAACGCAAGGAAATAAAAAAGATTTAATTCTGTAACTTGAATTAAATTCTAAGCATCCATTAAATATTATCTTAATGATAATATGAGTAAACAATAACTATAGTCAGCCTTATGACTTTAGTGTCCGATTAAAGTTCTGGTTCTTAATTTGTTCAAAATAGCTTATGTACTTTTAAGCTGAAATTTATGCTTTACATAAATTAAATCAGTTTGACTAAACTGCTACATTTTGCATAAACAATTAACTCCACTACTGTTTAGATTCTACAGTCCTTTAATCCTGGTTCTTGCTTCTTCGGAATGGCGTTCACCCATTAAAACGATAAAGAGTTCGTACTTATGATCTTTAATTTCTCAGGAATCGTGGAACTCGACATACCATTGAAGAATACGCTGTAGGTAGCACCGGTCATTTGACACTGAATTTGCTATCATCTAAACCACAGTAGTGATAAACATGGCGACCTAGGTTCTAAGTTGATGTTGTGGCCCTAACTATGTCTTCATTTGCCTGGGAAACGGTCGTTGCCTCTAATTTGTGAAAATTATTTTTCACAAGTTTAAGATGAATTGATTTCATCACAGGAATCTGCTCGTTGATTCACACTTTACTGATAGGCACTGAATAAGCATTTTGGCTTTATGCTTATACACACTGGTATAAGCACTAATATGAGAAGATTTCGCCTTACCACTTCGTTGGCACAACTAATGAACACACACTGTTGCTGTAGAACTGGATACACATTGTGTTGCTAGGCAACACCGCAGTTCCTTCTTTTTTTAGCAAAGCATGTCATCCGCTCTGTTAACAATAGTATATCAACGTAGCATAGATGATTCTTGGTTGTTCCATGTTGACAACTGCACATTTGTTGTTAGGATACCGGCGATAACAGTATTTCTCGATAACACTATTTTTTCTTTATATTATCTGTGCGGAATGGATATTGTGTGAAATAAGGTGAGTAATTTCATTTATCCTAGATGTACTAACTTGACATTATAATTTCACACCATAAATTCTAATGAGGAAAAACATCATTTTTAACGACCCATTTGTAAGCTATTGTGATAGCGACCAAAATCGGTAGCTATTGCGTTTGTTCTGTCCGTTCGTCCGTGTCTGTCCAATAATCTCAAGAATGTCGAAATTTTCGACTATTGATTTAGTCTCTTTTTTGTAATTTTTTCAGAGCTAAAAGTGACATCACAATTCATTAGATATAATGTAAATGCAGCTTGGAGATAGGATTTCAGAAATTATTTTTACAACATAATATGTGAAAGATATCATCAATTTCATTTTTTGAAATGCATTATTCGTTTATCAGTAAATTCAATAATTTAGATGGTGTGTTGTTGGAAATTCATTATTGAAGAGCTTTGGAAATAATACATTATGAACAGAAATAAAAGAAAACAAATTGCCCTAATAAATTTCAAATTGTTACTTTTTAGTACAATAAAAGAATCTACGATAAAACTGGAAATTTCTCACCCTTGAACAAATTAATATTGAGGGAAAAAAATCACCCATTGAAACAACTTTAATAGACAATTAATAACATTTTACATTTAACTCATACTATTTAAAAATAGACCTATTATTGATTTTACAAATACTAATTAATTGTTTAGGAATCCTGATTAATGGATTCCTAAATATCTAACTTCATAAATATATGCACAACGTAGAGTAGTATTCCAGAGAAAAATAACTATTCACTAAAATTACAGGAAGTAAAGATTGTGTTTTCTTCATATTCATCTGGGGGACGGCAGTGCCCCCGCCAAGACAAGCCGAAGGCAGGAAGGGTACTACGTACCTTTTCTCGGAGTGTTTCATCGTATTTTCGAACCCTCATAGCTTCGATCTGGATAATACTAGAGAGCTCAAATTTTCAGGATAAGATGCAGTTAGCAGACTAATGAAATACGCTAAGTTTCATTTATTTAGCTTTTATACTTTGGATTTTATTAAAACCGTCGATTCCGTCACTGATTCACTTACTGACTGACTGACTCATGATCATCAAAACCTCAAGGGTACTTCCTGAAGTCCTAAAAGCTGAAATTTGGTATGCAGGCTAGGATTAGCACACAAACAACAAAAAAATTAAGAAATCCGTAACTTTCACCCTCCAACCCCTCATAAAGGGGGGAGAGTCTGGTTATGTATTATCGAACCCTCATAGCTTTGGCCTGATAATACTAGAGAGCTCAAATTTTCAGGATAAGATGCAGTTACCATACTATTGAAATACGTTAAGTATCATTTATTTAGCTTTTAACTTTGGATTTTATTTAGATCTGAAAAACATCGTAACCTCATTGCTTCAGCCTAAATAATACTAGAGAGCTCAAATTTTCAAGATAAGATGGAGTTACTAGACTAATGAAATACGCTACGTTTCATTTATCTAGCTTTTATACTTTGGATTTTATTAATATCAAAAATGCGGCTTATAGAGTTAGGCCTTGTAGAGTTAGGGTCTTGGCTCTACATGAGATCTCATAACTTTTTAACAGTGAAAGCGTTATCAGCATGTGAGTCTTGGCAACTTATTTTACATGAAATGTTTTGGGTAGGATTTAAAAATTTCTATTATGAAGTTGACAGAAATAGGATTAAGAACAATAACAATAAAATACAAATAGTCAATTATTGTGACGTTTGATGCTATTGATTTCAATAATTAGTCCGATTATTACTTCCCACGTACTGGGAATGCAACGGCTAGGAATGCCCCACAAGCAACAATTCTGCGTGTTCAGTGCGCCGTCACGCGTAAAATGCGCCTCATCTGTTCATAGAATGTTCCAGGGCCATGCATCGTCGAAAGCCATTTTAGCCAAAAAACGAAATGCGAAGTCTGACAGTGTTTGTGGATCTTGCGGTTGTAACTGATGCAGTATCTGGATCTTATACGGGAACCACTGAAGAATGGACCGCTAAACCTTTCGGATCGTGGACCATGGAATTGTTAATTCACGTGCTACTGCTCGCGCACTGGTCGCTGAGTACCGGGCCACTGATGCTCTGTCAGTTACTGATACTCCCACTTCATGGACAACGTTCTCCGCAATCGGGCGGCGTCCTCTTCCTGGCAGCACACCTAACTTCCCTGTCTCTTCAAATCTCTGCATCATCTTTCGTAAACCCTTTGCCGTCATGGGTCCTGTTCGCAATCCCTTCAAACGACGCTATTCTCGCAGTGCTGATACACTATTGCTGCTGTTCTGATAATAGCGCTTCACCGGGAGCGCACGTTCTTTTTTTTCCAATGGCATGATTGATCGTTCACAGACGCTTTTCACACTGCGCCACTTTTTCAACGGGTGGCAACTTTTTGAAGTAATTTTTTTTTCGTTGGAATTCGCTTCCCCATGCTCTACATAGCATATATGTAAAATTGCATTACTATCCGTGCAATAATGCGGTCTCCAGACCGCGCAGAAGTGGGGACTGTATTTATAAACACCCTTATATATATATATATATAAGGCCACCTACAACTGAGATAACAGAAGCCGTTGCGAAGCATTGTGGGATATATGTCCACCGACAGACAAACCGGGGATATAAGGTGCCTTTCAGAAGCATAAAAGGATCAAAAGCTAAAATCCGAAATGGAGAAGACCTCGTATGCGTCTATAGTAAGAAATGAAAAAAAAGTTACAGATTAAATCCGAATTTGATATTTTATGTATTCAAGAACATACGTTCTAAGGAATGATGGTGTTCCATCCACAAAGTAAAAATAGTACTGTCCTGTCATGTAGTCCAGACAATGGCAGAGTGAGATCATGTATTATTATTAATATGAATTTACGTCCTTTTCTCTTATCTCAATTTCTCTCCAGAGATATGGTGGTTGTGAAAGTGTCTATACATAACTTAAATATTATTAGCAGTGGCGAATATAGAATATATTTTTTTTGGGGGGGGGAGGCCAAGATTAATGTAAGGTTAGGTTAAGTAATTTTAAATAGACACCCCATGATACTTTATATCAGTTTTGCTGCTCATATTCAGAGGTAATTTGCGCTGAATGCCCTGAATGCTGAATTCATTGTAATAAGCATGATTCACTAAAATAATTCAGATTACAGTACTTATTTTTTTTCTTTATATTCATTATTTCGGGAGGGGCCCGGGCCCCTTGCCCTCCCCCTTATATTCGCCCTTGATTATTATTATTATTTATATATATATGCACATAAGGAGGAAAGTCTTTGGCCTATTCTTAATGCGTTAGATGATATAACTAATATTAATTCTCCTATTTTAATAACTGGAGATTTCAATGTCCGTAACTTAATTTGGGGAGACAAGATTAATGACAAAAGAGGGAAGGAACTGGCAAACTGGATTGTGGGGAAGAACAACTCTTTTTGGAATGACAATGAATGTAAACCAACATTTTGTACAACCAATGGTAGTAGTTGGATTGATCTGACTTTTACGAAAGGTTTAACCCTTACTAGTTGGAAGGTTACAGAAGACTACTTAGGGAGTGACCTTCGATTCATTTGTTTTAAATTGTGCTTGGTCCCTGACTCCCCATGACAGACATATTGCTTAAGATCCGAAAACTATGGAGGGTTTTCAATGTATCTTTGTAATAAAAAGAACGAAATAGAATATTCTATTCTGGCTAAGAGCTGCGATGAGGCAGCTTCAGATTTTCAGATGGTCTGCGAAGATGCTTGCAACTTGTTTATCCCAAAGAGGAAAAAGAATTACAAGTGTAAAGAGGGACCACGTTGGTGGTCTCCCAAGTTAAGGGAACTTCGAGCAAGGAGAAGGGCATGGTGGAAAAAATGTAGTAGATGTAGGGATCCAGATGGTAAGCGGGCTAATGAAATTAAATGGAGGGGAGCGAGAGCTGAATATCGCAGGGAGTCAGTCGAAGTGGGAGTCCTGGAAAGAAATTTGTGAAAAGAAATCTAATAAGGATCCATTTGGATTACCGTTTAAAATTCTAAGTAATAATATTCAAAACTTTCTTTTATGTTCAATTAAGACCTACGGACATATTTGAGACTACTACAGAAATGGAGAAAAACGAAGATGTCCTTGAACATTTTTTTCCAAATGAGATGATGAGGATGCTATTGATGTACAGGCTTTTGCTGATCATACGGCAATTCTGTTAGCGGCCCCTTCTATTAAAAAGAATTGAGAAGCTTTGGGAATCCTTCTGGCCTGTGTTGAAGAACAGGGCTAAAGAAAACAAATTAACGATTAACAGTAGTAAAACTAACGGGATCTTATTTCCAGGTAAAAAATCTCTTGTGAAATCTAAGTTGAAACTTTATAGCGAAAAAAATCTTCTTTAACAACACGCTACTTATCTAGGTTTCTGTTTTAATGCTAAATTGTCTTGGCGTCACCGTTCTAACACTATCAAAAGGAAGATCGCAGCTATTGCTCACAAGTTAATTTGTATGGCTCTCAAAAATGGTGGAATGTCATCAAAAATTCGAAAAAGGATTTTTGATGCGTAAATTAAACTTAAGATTAACCTGAGGTTTGGAGTGGTTCCCTCAATACTATTAAGATAAGAGAGGCCCTTCACTCCATTGTCAGACCTATTCTGATAGCCAAAGCCCGAACATACAGAATGGTCTCTACTGATGCTTTATAAGTTTTGTGTGGCATTACTCCCATGTGGACCCAGGCAACTAATATTTTTCGACATTATCAGAGGACTTTGGATAATATTTACGTCCAAAAGGTTCCTGCTCACTCAAGGATTCATTCAGGTTTTTTTTTTTTTTTTGGATCTTTTTCTTGTTATCTTTTGGAATTAGGATTTTTCCTTTTTTTTTTGATTTTTTTGATCTTTACGGATGGATCCAAGATTAATAATAGAGTTGGCTTCTCTACCATTATTAAGGACGCCAATTGCATCACTCTGGAATCTATTAGAGAACGTCTCCCGAACGAAGCTGCCGTTTTCCAGGCGGAGTTGGCTACCATTTCTACGGTCATCTCTCTTTGTAATATTATTTTTCAGAATCAAGGTTGCTATTATTTCTGATTCTATGGCTGCCCTAAGAGCGGTGTTCTCTTCTAGATACTATGGCCAGGGATGCTTTCGTTGCTCTTAGGGCAGCGGTTTCCCAATAACCTTATTCTGGGTTAAAGCCCACGTTGGCATCGAAGGCAGAGAAGAAGCTGATAGAAAGGCGAAGCTTGCATCCTAACTGGATGATATTACATTCCCTTGTCCTTTGTTCAGGTCCTTTTCTTTTTCCTTAAAAACCAAGGTACAAATCGTGATGTGGCAACACCTTTGGACTACCTCAAAGAAAGGTCGTCCACTGTATCGATTTTTCAGTACTGTTGATAACAATCATCTGTATGCAGATTTAACTATTAATCAGCTTTTAACGAGCCCCAGGGATTTTCAATCGTATCTTTTTAGATTTGGCAAAAGGGTAACTCGATGTTCTCCGATTGAAGATGAAGATCGTGACCACATCTTATGGCGGTTTCAGGATCAAGAAAGAAGATTTATAAGAAATGAATTTCGAAAAATATTGATGAAAAATACATTTTTATTTCCTGAACTTGATAAAGATATTATAAATATTTTTCAGGGATACTCCAAATTTATTCGGAAAATCAGTAAGATATAAATTACCAATTAATCTTTACTTATAACAACGCCCCATAATGACTTATTTCCTGTGTTTGTTTGTTTGTTTGTTTTTTGTTTGTTTTTATTTTAAATAGCCTTTCTTTTCACATCGAACACCAGACTTCATCAAACACCACACTTCTCCATCGAATATTTCGGTTTTTAAATCAAAAACTTTTTCAAGAAAATTTACATCAAATTAAAAGAGAATCTATCGTTCTATTTCTGAAATAATCAACAATAAATTAAAAACAAAAAAAAAACATAAACGTGAAACATAAACAATCCTGAACTTAAACTTGAAAAACAAGCAATCATGAATAAAAACAAACAAAACCCGTGAAATACGATATTTCATAAATAAACAAAGAAGCAAACTCTTCTAAAGCAATCAAAATTAAAATTAAAATTGACCAACGAACAAACTAATCTACCTTACATCGAATTTAGTTTTGTTTTCAAAGTATTTGATGTAAATTTCCTTGATGAAGGTTTTTGATTAAAAAAACCGAAGTACTGGATGAAGAAGTGTGGTGTTTGATGTTTTTTTGATGAAGAATATATTTAGACCTTTTGTTAGAAGTTTGGTTAGCCTTACTTTTAATATTGTTTCATATTTACATTGGATGGTTGTTTGTCTTCCATTTTCATTGTAAATATTTTTACTTTTAGCCGAAACGAAAATGGTTTATTATTCTTCAGACGTCCTTTCTTAACTTTTTTCTTTTTTTTCCCCCCTTTTTTTGGATGACTTGTTGTTCGTAGTTACACTAGATTTTACACTGCTGGGGGGGGGGGGGAGGCTAACACATCACGATTATTTTTGACGCCTGGTAATGGCCGCCAGGAGCGAAGACTTCTTTTTTTTTCCTAAGTTGAAACACTTTTTATATATAACTCTTCGATTAATAAAGTCTTGATATCTGTGAAGTAAGTCTTTTTTTTTTACTTCGTATGATTCTAAGGTTTATTTTGAACTATTACCTTTTTGGATTGTAAAGCAATGTCACGGGGTGTCGCGAACTTTACTGGAACCCACTGATAGGGTCTTTGACGGCCAGTTGGGAAAGGGTGCTACTCAGCCTTGAGTATCATTCAGGCTTAGGAGTTATGTTTTTTTTGGTTTGATTTTTTTATTTATTTATTTATTTATATGTGTGTTTGGATTTGTGTGTGTACGTTGTATTTGTGTCCACGGACCCGAAATCAGCTTTGTTGGTAGTGGTCAGTTTGTTTGTTTCTTTGTTTAAGCTAAAGTATATTGAAGCGTCTTATATAAATGTTTCTTTCTTTAACCCAGAACATAGCAGATTTTCCATTTACATTTCCATAAAAGCACAGGAGTCAATTTTTGATATATTTGTAGACCATAACTAGACACATGTAGAGCATTCAAAACCTACAGCTCCCGAAAATTTAGGGAAGTAGCATTGGAACTATTTGAGAAGTAGATCCGGTTGAGACGTACTTGTATCCTTGTGAAAACGAATGATTTATTACTTACATGTAGTTAAAGTATGAAAAACGAGATTATCATGATATTTATAAATTCACAATAAGTCTAAAATTAAACTTTTAATTTTTTAAATTCTAAAAACATTTTATCAAAGCTTAGTAAATACCTAAAATTTCCGTTGAATTTAATATCAAATTAACTTGAAAGTTAATCAACATTTTAATTCTGCGGTTTTTCTGTGTAGGTCTGTGTTATTCTTATTTATTCTTTATTTTTTTCTGGAATGACCCCAGGGGTTTCATCAAGTTCATGAATTCATCTGCCTTCTTTTCGATTTTATTTAATAGTCCTTAAATATCGTCGTCTCCATAAAATGATATCTTTCCGATTAACCAAAGTAGAATTCCGGGAGTTGTTTGTAATCAGTAAAATCATTTTCCTGCTTTGTTCTCAAAGAAAAATTTGACAGATGATCATCGTTATTTATTTTCTGAAAGGCTTTAGCAGCAGTTGGAATTTCATTTTTAAAATAAAATTCAAGTGACCTTCGTTGGATGCAAGACAATTAAAAATAATCAAAAGTCTGATCGTTCTGAGCCTGCCCTTGTTCGTCCGTGAGTGGAGAGCGCCGCCCGTTTCCTGAAAAAAACTATTAAAAAACTATTTGTTAAGTGTATCAAAAAATTAAATTATTGAAAGCATTTTTTTATTCTCTTTATTCCTTCGAGAGGAGAATTGTGGAAAATATGAATTAAATTCTCACCTCTAGAAATACATAATTCAAATTATCGAGTTGTTATCAAAAGATTAAATCGAAATAAATATTAAAATAAAACAGGAGTTATTCAAATAATGGTAAAATAACATTTATTTCGATTTAGTTTTTTGATAACAACTCGATAATTTGAATTCTGTATTTCTAGAGGTGAGATTTTAATTCATATTTTCCACAATTCTCCTCTCAAAGGAATAAAGAGAATTAAAAATGCTTTCAATCATTTTTTG
The DNA here is from genome assembly GCA_023159025.1 of Thereuonema tuberculata. Taxonomy (NCBI): domain Eukaryota; kingdom Metazoa; phylum Arthropoda; class Chilopoda; order Scutigeromorpha; family Scutigeridae; genus Thereuonema; species Thereuonema tuberculata. The sequence goes on along the minus strand of JAFIDM010124599.1, from coordinate 192,777 downwards.
TACGCTTTCTTGGCACTTGTAAATAGACATCACCGTAACTTCACATTTCTATGCTTTATTTTCAATTCAGTTTAAACATTCGTGTTACTTTCTGAAGTTTGACCTTGCTTACAGCATTAGTTACAATTAACATTCTGTTTATCAATATAATATAAATATTATATTAAATTAAATAGAATGTTAAGCATTAGTTACATTTTACAGCTTATGCCGGCTGGATTTTCATCCGTCTGTATGTACTTATTGATAATATCTTCTTTTTTACATAATTCTTTACTACGTGATACTTCAATTTGATATGCTTACTTTTCAACTGATTAAATTCATCTTTTATGAGTTTAATCGCTGGTTTATTATCACAGTAAATACTAGTTGCAAAATCACTAATTTCACTTTCGCTTATTTAACTTATTATATTTTTAGTTAAATCACTTCTTTTGAACCTTCTGTTCTTTCTATTTACCTTCTATTTTACCTACGAGTCGTATGAAAAGGTTTTTGACTGTGTAAATCAACAAAGCATTTAATTTTGTTGCCTCTTCTGGATTTGGGGGTCACTGCTAGGTGTGACGGTGACTTTCAGATATAATCTGACCTTTCTGAGTCTTTAACGGGGAAGGCGGATTAGGCTGATCGGTCTCTTGAAGGACGAAACGGCATTCTCAATTCCTTCCCATAATTGATTCTGAAGGGCAATTTTATTCAGATGCTGACTTTGTTTCTTGTCTTGGCTTTGTCAATATAAATGTCTTCAAATAATTCTTCTTTCGTGTATGCCGATCTTACATCGCAATGAGGAATCCACATCTTTTTGTTTACAGCTAATGCTAAAAGTAAACATATAATACTCTAGCTAGGTGTCGGTGCATAGGCTTTGCTGTAATCCACGCCTTTGTTCCGCATAAAACCGTTTAGAACTAAACGAGCCTATGTACTTGTTGATGCTTCCGTCTGTATTACGTTTAATTTTGAATATCCACGTGGTAGTGAGGGTTGTATCATAATCTGACACTTCTGCTTCGATCCAAGTCTTGTGATGATTGATGCTTTTAATTTCTTCTTCAATTGATTTCAACCACTTATCACATTTCTTTCCTCTTGTTGCTTCTTCATAGCTAGAAGGTTCTTTTATTTCATTTTTAAAATTACTAGCAATACGTGGAATTTTATTGATATGTCTTGATCTTAGACGCATGTCTTCATTATCAGAATCTTAATTTACTTTATCATTACTTTTTTCATCTTCACTTGACGTCGAAGCTTCGTTATCATCAACTTGGGATAATTTAATTGAATTCAGTTCCTGGATCAGTGAGTAATTATCTTAAGAACATCTTAATGTAGGATGGTACTTATTCCTTGATTTTAAGTAAATATACTTATGATTGTCTCCTATAATCATCTACTAAGATCTATATGTACTTTATATTTCTATCATTGCTCGGTCTAATGGGTCCACATTCGTCTAAATACATCAATTCCAAAGGTTTACAGGCTTTAATATTATTTATTCTTTTGTGTGTTTTTCTTTTTCGGTCATCTTTCCACTATTCACAAAATATTTCTTCTTGAGTTATGCAGTACCTCTTAGTAACTTTTTGCTTACGATCAGCTTCAATTTATTCAGTGATAAATAATCTAGACAAGTGTATCACAATTCATGCATGTTAACTTTATCTTCATTAAAGTAGGAGTTGCATTTTAACTTGTTTATTTTTAGCTTGTACTTCGAATAAATGGTTTCTTAGATTTCCTATAATAGCTAGTCTTCCAACTTTGTTTCTAACTATATTGTCTTTGCCATAAATTACTTGTGAGTATCCTTTAATAGCTACTTAGTGGGGATGATACATGGTTAACTTTAATTTCCGGTGCATGGTGTACTTTGCTCAATCTTAACTTGTAAGTTCTTAGATAGATATATTTCAATTTCTACTACGCCTTTTCCCAATCCTTTGAAAGGAATTACGGACGTTCCAATATACATCTTTTAGAACTTCGAATTCATAATTTACAAAATAACCATGATAGTTACAAATATGGTGTGTTGATGCATTATCTAAATACCATTTAATAGTATTGTTTATTTCATCAACATAGGAACTGTTTAATGCTTTAACGTCTGAAAATGACTTCTGCAATTCTTTAGTACGTTGATTTGCATCTTTAGGAGATGATAAGTATCTTTTGCACGTCTTATTCTTCGACAGTTGATTACTATATGTCCTAATCGTTAACACATAAATCTATCAATTCTTCTTTATTCAACGATATTTCGTCTTCTTTTCCAGATGACTTCATCAGGTTATTTATTGGAGGACAAGAAAATTCCTTTCACTCTACAGAATTCGTTAATCTTTAAGTATTAACTTACTCAGTATTATTTTTCAATTATTATTATTTAAATTATTTTATTGAAAAACTAAATGTTATTAGATACAATGTATTAGTGTTAGGGATGTTGTTTATTTGTACTGATACGGATGTTAATTATTGAATAATTTTTTTAACACAGATGTTATGTATTAGATCTCAATGTATTTTCGCATTGAAAAGTTACTACTTAAAGATATAAAATTCTTAACGTGTGCCAAATAACGTTGTTGAAGGTCCAGCCCGCACACAATGATTAAAAATTAAAACATTAAAATTTAAAAATGTTAAAAAAAACAAGAGTCTCTAGCTTTCGCCACTAGGGGGACATGGCCTCATCAGGAGAGATTATCTTCTTAGATCAGATCTTAGCTCTGTCTTTGTATTCATTTGTTAATACTTTGTGATGCAGTTCCTCTTGTGCAGTATCATATTTCATCCGATTGACAGATTTTGGAATAAATCCAATTTTCACGGATTCCTTCTCCCCATAGCTATAATAACCTATTGCCTAATTCTGATGGCATTCTGCTTATTAGTAGGAGATACAGAGATCTCTGAATACCGATACTTAATTAAGACCAATACAGAATCTCAATAGAAAAACTAAAAGAACAAACATTTACTAACAGACTTTGGCCAGTGATTAATAGGATTTTTTTTAAATTTTACTTTAGATAAGCACTTTTAATGAGAAATCCAAATTAACTTATGTTTGTAACTTGGTTGAAATAAGAATTAAACACATTTTTTTTTTATTATTGACATGAAAGGAATCAAGAAGCTGACTTTTAGTAAGTTGTCGTTAATCAAATATCTCAGAAAGAGATAGAAGTAAGATAAAATATAGGGCCATTAATTTTTGATGAAAGAAACAGAGAAAATACACAAAATGAAAGGAAGGACATTTCCCATCAAGAAAAAATTAAGAACTATTTATAGTGGAAGAATATTTGTTCAGCAATGTTTTCTCATATAATTATTAGAAATACTGCTGATTTATTTAATTTCAACTTTGTTTTCATTTACTTCTATAGCCTTATTGATGTTTGCTGACTTCCTGTGTGTCCAAGGATCATCTGTTCAGAATAAATTTTGAAACTAGGCTTTGTCAAACTGAAATAAGCTAATTTCATTTGGTAGTTCCTCTGTTAATGATATGTTGAAAATAATACTGTAGACAGAAGAAACCTAATTTTATTTTTATCATAAAGACTTCTTTAAATTTAATCACGGTGTAAAAAACGTTTTTCTACCAATTGGTCATAATCAGATGGATTTTTTTTTCCCAAGCTATTAACTAAGTTGCAAATTCCATATAATTGTGATAAAAATTAGAAAATAAAAAACAAACACAAGTTTACTCTATCTGTAAATATAAATTTTCATGATAGTAATTTTTTCATCCCACAAGTAGAAAAATTCATTACATTTATTGCATTTTTTTATATATATTCATTAAATTATACTGCTCAAATGTGTTATTAACTTTCTTTTTTTTATGAAAAACTGATTATTATTAATATTAATAATTTTTTCCGTGATGGAAAAAAATGATTTTTCCCAAAGAAACTTTATAAATAAATTAATTTAAGTAGAACTAATTGTTGAGAAGGAATTTGAGTTACCTTTATATTCAGTTCTGTGTGATTTCTGTCGATCTCATACATATTCCATAAAGTTGTTAAGTTCACGTCGGGAAGTTTCAGCATATCTGAAAAAGGTACCTCCATAGCTTCCATAAAAGAAACACCGAAATGTTCACTATATCTATCCCTTATTTTTTCTGTTAAACTGTTGAAGCCAAACAAGTCAAAGGGACAGAAAACATACGTTGGAAATGTCACAGTCTCAATACTTTTGAATTTCACTACAATGAGTGGATTCTGATATCTGTAATCTTTGATAAGAGAAATTGTTTGATAAGAAAAAGTTAAGAAACACAAAATTAAACAAAGAATCCAAAAAACTTTAAATTTGAAAGAGTAACAATGGTTTGTAATTCTATCGAATCCTGTTATACCAATTCCGTGTTTTGCAGATTTTTCTTCACATTTTCCTTCTGAATTTCGAGCTTCAGAAATTAGAGACATTTCCGATGACATATTTTCTATGGTTTTTGGTGAATTATTTTTCCACTTAATATCAAACAGATGATTAGAATGTAAATTTCAATAGACCGTAGATTTCAGTTTATGTTGAGCATCTTAATTTAATATTTTCCTTCATAAAAAATATGGTGATTAGTAATTTCCTCTACAATAATAAGTATTTGTGTTAGTTTCACTGAAGAAAGTTTTTGATAATTAAGTAACATTTCGCCATTCACATTTTGATCTGAACTTCATGAGGATTATTTTTCATTTTTTTGAGACACTACATAAAGTTTTCATTAATGGCCAAAGTAGAAAATAAAGTCTGAAAATATATAAATTAAAAAAAGGAATTAATAAAACATTAAAGTGAGAATTAATTAATTCCGATATTGAAAAAATAGCAAATTAGAATATGAGAAAATAGTTTTGAACTTAAATATCTGCAAAGCTTTTTAATAAAAAAATGAATTGAATATATTCTTTGAAAGCAACCATAATTTAAACTTTTTCCTGCATTGGAACCATTCGTGAAAATCTCACTGCAAATGTCCTTTGAAGCTCATTTCTACTATGAAGGAGAAAGACAGAGGTACATTTGATTTTGTCTGTGAAGATGAAGCAGAAGTCATGATTGTAAAGTGGAATGAGAAGTAAATCTTATGACAATTGCTAGCAACATTGGCAATGTACAAAGGGCTTTAGGAGTGTGATTTTCACGAATTGTTTCAATCACAAAAATCGTTTAAGTTTCAATGTACCAAAGGTTTACAAGATGAAAAGAAGTTATCAAAAAATATACCATATTGAGCTGGGTTTTTAACTACTGAAAACAGATCTGCAACTACTTGCTCACTCAAACTGTATTCGGAGCTTTCATTTTCAATCATAATTTAGTTTTTATGCAATTAAATTTATTAATAAACGTAAAATTTGTATTGACATGCACATTTTGCTGTATGTTTCTTTATTGCTTGATTTATTTATTTACTTTATTTAATTATTTGTATATTTTTGTTACACTACTTGGGTTTTCCAGGAAAAAGAACAATCTTTCCTCAATTGAAGTGAGCGGGCTCATCTAAAGTGCTTTATAAATAAAAACATTAAACATAGTCTTCCTTTTCTTTCCCGAATCTCAGATTATTTAAGTTCGATCCTATTCTTTTTGGTTGCTTTAAAGTGAAAGCATAATATTTCTTAACAGTTTAGATTAAGAGACATATATATCACTATAAATAAATCAAGTTCTTAACACAACGTTTAAAAGTGAGAGTAACTACAGGGTGTTTCAGAATTCCCTCCGGGATTTCGGAGTTCTGTAGCTCACAGACAAATGATCTCGTATGGATGAGAGCGTGGCAGTGAAAAGTAAAACTATATAACAAAGTTTTTAAAATAACCTAAATGTCCTCTTCTGGTAACTCGACAGATAGTAATTCTACATTGCAACACACGTTGCAACATATCAACATCCGTGGTAGACACTGTACCCATGATTCTTCGCCAAAGCTCTGGTAAATCACGTGGTAAAGAGGGCACGTGAACTTTATCTTTAACATAGCCCTAGATGAAAACGTCACATGGAGTGAGGTAGGGCTACCTGGGAGACCATGAAATAAGTACAGAGTCTTCGTTAAACGTACGTACAATCCAACAGATATAAAGTGTAATTGAGGTGACAGTGAACGTCCAAATGAAAATGTTTCGAGCTCTGTCCTGTTTTAAAATGAAATTGTCACTTTCCTCTTATAACTGAGGCAATAACCTATTGCCCTAACATATCGAAGTGGACAAAAGCATTAGCAAACAAATATGATCTGTAAACTTTCCAAGATGAAATTGCACAAAACACATTAACCTTGGCGGAATCAAGAATGTGTTCAACTGTTGCACGAGGATTTTCCGTGCCCCCATACGCTCATTATGGCGATTGATCTTGCCAGAAAGATGGAAACACGCCTCATAGACAACCTTATTTGCGTCTTACTGTAGACATTCTTGAAATTGCAAACAGAATTCATGACGGAGATTGTTATCTTTAGGACTGAGAGCCTGGAGCAGGTACAATCGGTTTGGTTTACAGGCATGTTTTCTGCAAAGGATGCGCCAAACAGTCACATGAGATATTTGTAGTTCTCAACTTGAGTGGCGTGTTATTCTCTTACGCGGTCCACAGTTTTGCGGCACAGAAACAGCCCGGTTCCTCGAATTTCCTATACACGCTGTTATTGTTTTGTCCGTCGGTGGTTCTGTATGATATTTGGTTAAAACCACGTTGCACACTTACAATTGACTGGGTTTTAGCGAGTTGCAAAACACAAAATAATTTTTGTTCGCTTGAGAACGCCATGTTTCCACACTACTAACTCCTAGTGCAGAAACGGGTAACTAAGCCACGGCAAAAAGAAAACTTCATTATGTACTCTTCTCACTGCTACATTCTCGTTCTGTGGGCGAGTCTGTGAGCTACAGACCTCCGAAATCCAGGAGCGAATTCTGAAACACCCAGTATATTCTATTTAATAATAATAAATACAATTAATCTTTTAAAATCCATGATACATGTTGTCGTTTTTATAACTGAATACAACCAAAATTGGCAAGTGGCCACTTAATTGTTCTGTAATTTCTTCTAAATCTATTTTACAAGCTTAATATTCTTGATTCTGCAGCAATGAATTATTCTATAATAATTATATTCACTTAGTTAAAAACTATGTTATCACATAATATCTTAACATTAACAAAGTTCAGTGAAACTAAATGAAATGATCGTTTGGGATCTTTCTGAACTCAGTTTCTATTACAATAGAAATAATAAATGTATACTTTCTCCGAATCTTTCTCAAGTGTTCACCATTTGTAGAAACCTCACTATGAAGTTTATCTCAAACAATTGAAATCATTCCTTTTAACATGAAATTCATTTCATTGTGAAAACTAAATTTAAACTTGATTCACTAAACACTTAATTTTTAGTCATTTGATATTATTAATCATATGTATTCGTATAAATCGTAGAAACACAGCCGTTGTAGAAACACGTAACACTTAAATACATTTCTGAAACACTTTTCGAATCGCTGTTCACGAGATGCATTTTTATCTCTTCATTGGATAACTTGCTTTAATTTCATCAATAAAACATAAATAAGGATTAATAAGGATTCATCCTTATGAATAAGGATTCCCTGGGCTGTTTTGAGTGTTTTGGATCACGGGAATGCAGGACAGCTGTTTCTCGTTTTCTGGGCCTCGGGTTGAGCTGATGAAGAAGCCTTCCCGTGAAGATCAAGTGAAGAAAATAGATTCATCGAAGCCAAGAGAGCCAATGACAAATGGAAGTAGGAACCAATTATGATTTCTGGCGATGCCAATGAATAGTTCGTCGATATTGTTGAGTCAACGGAACCTTCCACAAGTTTTGTGAGAACTTTTATGCTAATTACATGGGAGTTTTGGACAAGAAAGGAAGTCCAATAAATCACGTTAAATTAAGGAAAGAAAGAACCAAAATGTCGGTGTCACGTGTAAATTTTTAGGAAAGAATTTCTGACGGAAATAATTTCTAAAGTGAACACCTGAAATTCCTGAAATTAAGGAGCGATGGTCAGCAAATAGAACCTAAATAAACATATATATAAAGAATTGAGTTTATACAAATATTATTTTAAATTCTTAAGTGTGAACAGTGAAGTCAACGAAGTGTGACTTAAGACTGTATTAAAAGTTTTAAACTAGTGCTTCAGTGTTTAAGTATTAAAAGTTTTAAATAGTGCTTCAGTTTTCATTACACATTTGGAAATGCTACAGAATACAAGTAGTATTTGAATTTCATTAAAGTGCTTCATTAACTGAAATACTACGAAAGAAAGTAGTATTGATAAAGAATTTCAATAATGAAATGTGCTTTTCGCATGTGCATTGTTTTTGTGCCAAATTACAGAAATGATAATTATCATCGTAGAACAGTGCTTAATATTCAATTATAAGCAGCAGTGAACATAATACATAAAAGAATTATTATTCAACTTAATGAAGAAAGTGATAAAATTTATTTCAGGTTTATTTACTAAAATAAACAATAAGAACAATGAGATTCGACATGTAATGTACTTATACTGATAATTAAAAGGCATAATGGATAATGGACGCCTTACAACATAAAGGATATTGTGCATATTCAAGAATATCTACCCAACGATATTAAAATGGAACATACTGAGCAAGATAAGGACTAAAGACGAACAACGAACTTGTCAGTGTCGTCAACTGGGGTAACTTTGTCCCATTTTCATATTTATTTCACAGGAAAAGCAAATAATAGTTGTAAACTAACAATTTGATATGGTAAGTGGTTTGTGCTACTGTAAACATAGTTAACTATAATATAAACCATTGTTAAAGTATATATACAAACTTTAAACAAGGTGTTACGTTGTTTAAAATTTTGGGCTGAAAACCAAGCATTTAAATCGTTGCCATAGCTTGGGCCAATGGTAGACCATGTACACGTATTGCGAAAATACCTATCAATACTATATTATCTAATCCGAGTTAATCTCAAGCTTAATTTGGAAAACAAAACCCATATTTGAACATTTTTGCTGTGAAAAACTGATTTTATTTGTAAATTACAAGTGGATTTAAGTTTAACTATAAGCTTTCAATAATAAAAGATAAACAGTAAACAGTAATTTAACAATCTGATATATTTTGATGATGAAACTCTGTGAAAGTTTCACTTATCCCATCAGACTAACACTATCTCAGTGTCATTTTCATCTAAAGAGCTAGAGCATTGTTGTTTTAGCCTCTTTGAAACTGGACCCATTTTAGGGTAGTAAAAGCAGTAGAAGCAGTAGAAGCAGTAGTAGGTAGCGGAAGCAGTTGACTTCTTTGGCTCAGAATTGTGTAATAACCTAAAAACTAGCTTGGGGTAATGTTGGCCCAACTGCCATGTTGGGTTAAAGTTACCCCAATACCTGGGACAAAGTTTGTCTAATGTAATAAATATTCATTAGTTGGCAGACCACATAATAAACTGAGATTGAGAATCTTGAAACATTGAAAATAGTTCAAACAATTATTAATAAACTAAGACAAGAATCACTGCTCTGAATCACTTATTCAACAATTTACATTATAGTGATACAAATCTGGAGCAGCACTGTATTGGTGGTAAATTGAGAAACTACAAGTCAAAGCTATGAGAAGGTCAAGGCAGTGCTGCCACCTATTGGCCCTAGCAATAAATAAGGGATAATCACTATCCTATCATCATATAGATACATCCTACACAATCTTTTTTCGTTTGTTGGGCCAAAGTTATCCGCAAAGACCAAAGTTACCCCCAGTTGACGATGTATAATATATAAATATATAATATATTAACTACAATCAAACCAGTTGTAGAAAAAAATGTATCATTAACTCTCTTTCAATAAAAACACGCACGTAAATAAGGAGTCACTGAGCTGTTTTCAGTATTTTGGATACCTAGAATCCAGGACAGCTGTTTCTCATTTTGAAACCATCATAAGGTAGATGCTCTATATGGAAGATTATTATTTTGTTGAATTTTGTTTTCTTATATGTTTGTTGAGATCAGTGAGCTGTTTGATCCTAGCGAGTCCAGATGGTGATGGTTTGGAAACCAAAAAAGAGTTGTCCTGGATTCCCGGTATCCAAAATACTAAAAACAGTGAATCCTTATTTATGTGCCTGTAGGTTTTTTATTGTTAATTTTTTTATTAAATGTATTTTTTTATACAATTTAATATTTTATAAGTTAACGGACTGCTAGTGAGGATGAAATGTCTACAATTTTTAATCTTAGTTTAAATAGTGATGTTTTTAATACGGAGGATCATTATTTTGATCAATTTTGTTTTCTTTACATGCTTCTTGAGATCACTGAGCTGTTAGAATCACTGGGTGAATCCAGATGATGAGGGTTTTGTCCTGGATTCCCTGTATCCAAAATATTAACAACAGCTCAGGGAATCCGTATTTATGAGCGTGTATGCGTGTGATGTTAGTATGATTTCCGCATATTAAATTTATTGTTGCTTTAATTCCTTTCTTGAATTTTTGTAGACCTATAGTAAAATTGCATTATCAGCGTTTCTCTTCTTTAATCTCAGGATTTTTCTTGTTATTGCTAATACTCTCAGCCAGCCACTTTTATTTTAATTCATTTATCCTAATTTATCTAGGAATTTTATGATACTTCCTATTGACGGATTCCAAATATATCTTCATCGTCATAATAAACGTTTAAATTTCTTCTTGTAGAGATTATGGTGTGCCATTAATTAATTCCAATCCTAAATTATCACTGGTGGCCGTCTTTAAGCCTCTTTAACGGAACAGGTTCACATTACTAGCAATCACTTCGGCTTTTTGCTTTTCACCTAATCCAATTGTGATCGGCAAATGGAATATAGTTGATACATTTCCAATAAATCTGTCGGGATTATCTTGAGCATTCCAAACAACTTAACTTCCTTACATGACATCTTGCTTGATTGACTGAAGAACTTCTGCGGTCTTCTTGTCGAACTTCATATTTACAACTGACAAGACAATCTAAAGTTACGTTTTAAGCTCTGCTCTGTTGATTCTTATCATAGTATTGAAGAAATCACTGGTGAATGATTAATCTTATTATTCGTATTGTTAATGCGAAAGCTTATCATTTCATTATTCGTACAGAACCAGTACATGTTCCAATTAAATTGCTTAGAAATCCTTTCGCCAATTAAACTTTATTGGCGTCCATCATCTCTAAGACATTTTGCCAAAACTTCAGTTGAACCACCACTGTGATGCCTAATGCTGTCTTCAGTAACACAATACTTTGTCTTTCAGTAGCCCAATACGATTGTTTGTGTTGAGTTTACTATACGAATTTTCTTCTTTCCAATTTAAATTCTTACTTCTTTTCGGTTCCTCTAGTGTCTTCTGATCAGATTTTCCTCCTTCTATTTAGTAACATTGGAGAGTATGGGTGTACCGGGCTATCTAATTTGCCTGATAAAGAATTTGTATAAGGATCAAGAAGCAACAGTTCGCACAGAGTACGGCGATACAGAATGCTTCAAAGTTGGAAAAGGTGTTAGACAAGGCTGTATCCTTTCACCATTCCTGTTTAATCTCTATGCAGAAGCCATTTTTAATCAATAAAGCCATTTTTCAATAAAGCTGGACTTGCTGATAAAGAAGGAATAAAAATTGGAGGAAGAGTCATCAACAATCTGCGATATGCTGATGACACCACGTTAATATCAACAAGTTTGGAAGGAATCAAAGATCTTTTGGGATGTGTCCAACGAGAAAGCGCTAACATGGGACTCTTGATCAACACCAACAAGACAAATTCTGACTACGTCCGTGTACCCCGGGAACATTATGGATTTGGATGGTTTTAAAATGGAGGTGGTAAAGGACTTCAACTTACTCGGCAGTACGATCACCTCCGAGGCAACTACATCACCGGAGATCAAGAGAAGAATAGCTATGTCAAAGTCAACGATGAAGTCACTGGATAGAGTTTTCAAGTCAAAAAACATCTCTCTAACGACCAAGAAAAGACTTGTACAGAGTCTGGTCTTTTATGTGTTCATCTACGGATGTGAAAGTTGGACGACAAAGATACGAGACAAAAGACAGATTGATGCCTTGGAGATGTGGTGCTGGAGAAGAATGTTATCGATACCATGGACAGCTCGAAGAACGAACAAATCAATTTTGGATGAAATCAAACCGGACATCTCACTCGGTTCTAGGATCACCAAATTACGTCTTGCCTATTTTGGACATATTATTAGACGTGATAGATCTTTAGAGAAGGACATTATGTTGGGAAAAACAGAAGGCTCTAGACGAAGAGGAAGACCAGCAACCAGATGGCTTGACACTATTACAACTACGACAGCAATGACCCTGGCCGATCTTTGTGAACTTGCACGAAATCGTTCTTCCTATAGATCGTTCATCCATCAGGTCGCCAAGGCTCGGAATCGAGTGAAAGGCCGTGATTGATTGATTGATTTAGTAACAAAGTCGTCTTAACCCTAGCACCCTAACCATCTAAAATCTTACACTAATCCTACCCTGGGTACTGGTGTACCCCAAGCAGAAAAAATAACTAATGAATAAGTGAATATAAACTTTCTTTATTCCTATTGATACAGCAGACTACATGATACTATCAGGAAGAATATTTTATGTTCCGTTGCTTTCTGTTGCGCATGCTGGACACACTTTCACCTGATGATCTGCACAGATTAACTTCAGCAGGCTTTGCAACTTGTTCTGCTCTTACGGTCCCTGAACGCTCGCAAAAGGCGCATCTGCCTGATGTTGTGTTCTTCTGTTTTGGTGTTTGGGGCTGTGTGGATAAACCCAGAATTCCTTCAATAATTGACCGAAGATTTCTTGACAAAGTTGGAACGCTGATTCGAGCCAGAAGGTGTGGTTTTATCAAATCACATGCCATTTTTTCAAGAAAGTGCATCGGTCGGGCAGAGATTCCTTTGATTTTGAATCCGACCAGAATCCATCAGAAGTACCATACAGTTTATTCCAACAATGTTGAGCAGACCGTAAAACACACAAAGGGGCCACCGGCGAGTCTTCCTTGACTCTGAATATGTGTGGCATAGTTTTTCAAAACAATCAGCTCCGCCTTTGATGCGTTGTAGAATTCAATTATTTCTGGAATTCTAACACTTTTATGTTTATCCATTCTATCATACATTGTTGACAACATTGTAATAATTTTCTTTTTCTTCTTTGGAGGGCAGTAAGATAATAGGGTTTCCTCCCCACTAAAGGCAGACATTGCACTATTTCTTTTCCGGTTTCGGTTCTGTGAATATTGAAGGAATTTCAGGTTTATTTCCTCTCATCGTTCCCACCATTGCCACAGAGTGTTCACTCAGCAATTTCTTGGCTTTAGGAATTGAAGTGAACCAGTTATCGAAAGTGCAGTTTCGATTAGTACCAAGTATTGGTTTAGTCATCTCCGTAGAGTAGTACCGTGCAACTGGAGTGCTTTAGATGCAGATTCTTTTCAGGTTTCTGCGTTAATCATATAGAACGTCTTGGCATCACAACACATAATTATTTTTATTCCGTATTTATCTGGATTATAATGATGGTTGAAGTACACTTACACTAACACTACCCTAGGATGCTGATGTACCCCAATACTCTGGCAAACACGTTTTAACTGACTGCACACCGCTCAACGACTGACGACAGGAGATTCAAGGTCTAATAAGAAGGTAATAAGAAATGATTTCAGACCTGAAGAGAAAGGTGATATGAAATACTGCTACTCCATAATTGCCTGACACATTATTTTGAAATGAAATCGTAGCTATACCTACTTCATGAAAACTTAGCAGCAATAACTACTTAGTATAGTACAATGATTAAATACATTATATCTTCATTATATTGCATTTTTATTTATTATGTTGGGATCTTTCATGTCCTTTTCTTTTTTATCTTTTTTATTTGAAGAAGAGTTTCATTTTAAGGCTTCATGATTCTAATTCGGCAAGCATCTCACCTCTCCTATTTCTGTTGCCAACTCCATGGTTTCCTGGATAATATCTCCCCTGAATTTAGTCATTAGTATTATTCGGATTGAAACTATTTATGTAAATAATCATAATTTAATTCATTTCAGCTAGGAAATGAGAAAATTCTACTGTTTCTAGATTTCAGCAAATATTGTTATTTAAAAATAAATGAAGGCTTTTATTTGTATTATTCTCATAATTCCAAAAAATATTTATAAAAAAAGCGGAACTTTTAATAAAAGAATAATCTATTTTGACTTAAGTTCTTTCACTTTCAACTTCGTTAAAAATGTAACAAAAAAACCGTAAATTCCAAATTTATATACAGTCAACTATAAAAATCCAATTTTTTAATATTTATTCTATTATTTTATAAAACATTAAAATAAATAAACATGTTTACTTACTTTTCAATAATGGAGTGGATCGTAAATTCCTCTTTCAAAAATTTTGGATTTGGATATTTTCGGTATTTTCTCATAACAACATTCCTAAAAATGTGTTTACAAATATTACAAAATTTATAACAATTCTGCTTTTTAAGATACACGACCTATGTTAAGGTTAAGTAAAAGTCAAAACCCTCATGTTTAGCCAAGCAGTGCTCTACGATGTGATATTCACTATTAGCTATTTGGAAATGACATTTTTATTACTGACCTCAGTTGAGTAGTTAATGATCATAATAAAAAAATCATTTATTCTTCCTGTGGTAAACAGTTTCTAAGAATTAGAAACCCCATGTTTAGATAAGCAATGCCTTTCTCTCTATGATGAGATATTCACTGGTGACTGTTTAGAATTCATATGTTGATTAACGAGCTCAGTCAGTTCAGTGGAGACAAGTAGTTAATGATCAGAAAAAAAATCATTTGTTATTCCTGTCGTAAACAGTTTCGTAAATAAGGTCTTAATGTAAAATCCGATAAAACTAAAAAAATATTAATGGAATTAGCTGATTTATAACAATGTTGTCATCTAAATTTTTGGTATTAGTTATTTTAAAGATTACCATCAATATCGTTAACGATTATTTTGTTTAATAGATAGTTATTATACGAGGACATATATTTCAAATGATAAAACCCGTATCATTGGGAGTTTCGTAAAGACTTCATTTATTCAATTTTAATTTTAAATAATAATTTTATTTTAATATTTTTTTAAATATAATAGATGTAACGAAATTTTCATAGAGTGGAATAAAAATCATTATTATAAAATTAAAAACAAATCATTAATTTTACTTAAAAAATGAAATACTTTAAAATTTAAAAAATATTTAAGAAAACTATTTCTGATTATCGTAAAACTACAATTTTAATTGTATAGATAAAGTTTATAAAAATTTAGCTACAATTTAAAAATTATTTGTTTTTAAAATTAATGAATTATTAAAATAAAAAATGCGTATTTTTTATCTAAATAAATCTAATGATCCTCTTTTAGGTTTTTTTGATTAATATTTCTTAAAATTTAAAACCAATTCTTAAAGAAATTAAATATAAAAGAATTGAAATTAGCAGAGACATAATTATTTCTTATTAAACCCAACATAAGATAGAAAAATCACGATGATATCAATAAAACAAATTCTATATATAAAAGAATCTAATGTATTTTAACGTTGTTTTATGTAAAATTTACAGTTGTGTGCAATATGACTTTGTTGCTATTATAGCACTTTCTTTTTTCTTCAGGTTCTTGTTTTCAGTTTCACGAATATTTATTTCAAATGTAGCTTTCTCTTCAGCTTTGTATCTGTCTTTCGTTTTATATTCAATTAAAAATCTTATCTGTCATACAATCAAAAGTAAAGTCGTGAGTTTTGGTTTACCACAATTGCTTGAGCAGAAGAATCGTAATGAGAACTTTATAAAGGAAAATAATCACATTTCTTGCTGTTATATGGAGTAACCTATCTGTTCCATTTCAATTAATATTAGCGTAAGTTCTATGATGTTTTCTCCTAAATTATTTTTTTCTTAAAATTCCTCATCGAATGTAGTTTCCTCTTAATTTTGTGATCGTTAATAATTTTTATTATTGCGTATTTAAATTAAAAACTTATATTCCCTGGGTCTTTTTTTTCTTTAACTAATAATTATTAATCTATATTTGTCTTTTTATTAATGAAACTGTTCAAATAAATTGTCCATTTTCTCAATATTCATGAAGGCTATCTATTTTGTATCTATTTATTTTAACGACGTTCAAAATAAATTTCTACAACTTGAGTAAGAAAAAAATATCAAATTGTTATGCCCCGCGAACACCATCCAACTAATTGTCGAGTTGGCGAATTGGTAGAGCGCGGTTTGAGCACAGTTGGAAGCGATTTTCCATCAATTTTATTTGAGCAAAACGAGTTGTTGGTGTGCGACCAACTCCGTCAGTTTGTCGGAGTTGGTGGGAAATTACCCAATCACAGTGCAGCGTTTGGAACACGTCAATCGTGATGTCACGCCCATTTGGAGACATAGCGTCGCATATTTTTTACCATCTTCAATTCGACTGCGAGCGATTGCACAATGAATATCATTGTATTGTGATTGTCTGTCACACAGAAATAAAGTTTAGAGTGAAATGCACTAAATTTATGCGGCAGAATTTAGCAGAGATTTTTAAAATCCGATATTTTCGGATTTTAAACATTGGTGGCGAGAATCGCATGGAATTGTGAGATAGCCGCTCGCTCGTTAGTGAAGAAGTGACGACGCAAAAGATAACGTCACCAATAAGGGAGGATGGATTATTATTGGCTATTGGTCGTTCGTTGCTCTTCCGTCGAAATATTACAATTAACTTCGATTCCATACCGGCTATTCATTTAGAAACAATATTTATCATATGTTGAAAATCAATGAATCATATATTAAGTTTGGGACGACCTAACCACATTCTACTTGACGTTAAACGTGACATATTTGAAATCTGCGTTGTCCGGAATTCAATATTGGCCCGATTTGAGTTGCCAGTTGCATGGTGTTTGCACCAGATAATAATTTGAAGTTGGCCAAATAGTTTATGCAATTAGTTGAATGGTGTTGAATGGGGTTCTGTCAACTACAACGAAAACTTCTACAGTAGAATAATTAAGAGAACTCTTCCCCAAACAAAAACATCAAAACCCTAGTGAGTAAACGCTAAACAGTAAATGTAACAGTAATAAAAGTTGGTTATAATTAAAGCCTATTTGCGCTATTTATAGCATCGTGCAGCTGCAACCAATAGTCGGAAAGACCCAAAATGAGCTCAACGATTCTGCAAAAAAAACCGTTGGTGATCACGCGTCTTAGTTCGTACATGAAGCGTGATACTGCCTTTTAGTTCTGCTAATGTTGCAATTCCTCCACCTTACACCACATGTTTTAGGTATCCCCACAACAAAAAATCGCATTGAGTTAGGTCAGGAGAACGTGGTGGCCAGACAGTAGGAACATTCGAGTAATTACTCGATCTTTGGGAAAGTGTTGACGCAACAGAGTTTGCGTTAACCTTACAATAAGAGGAGATACACCATCTTGCATAGAAGAGGTTGAATCAAGACACTCTCTTTCCTGGAGCTGGGGTATCACAATGTATTGGAGCCGCAGTCATGAAAAATTTCTGAGAACCATTAGCAGTAATGCCTTCAAAAAAATAAGGACCCAGGATAAAGTTGGATGTGAACCTATACCAGACGGTAAGCTTAGGCGGATGCAGAGATAATTTCTGGAAAATGTTTGGATTTTCCTTGGCCCACACACGGCAATTTCGGTGTTCACAAAGCAATTAAAAAAAAAGTGCGCTTGGTCGCTGCATAGGATTTCCTGCGATCACGAAGTATCCTCTTCCATCCTCGCAAAAAGGTCATTGCAGAAGTGAATGATTTCTCCTTGTCGCCTGTAAGCAGTTCTTATCTGTGCCAATCTTGTAAAAAAAGGAATTAAGTTTCTCAGGAAACTTACAAACTGTGCTCCAGTGTAGATTTAACTGTCGTGATGCGTCACGGGCACTACCTGAACCTGCAGCATTCTCCAACGACTGCTGAATGATTGATATGGCAACGTCTTCGATCAACGTCCTCCCCCACGTTGCACTCTTAAAGATCCGATTTAGTCAAATTTTTTCATTATTTTTCTCACATCTTGTGGTGAAATCGGTTGACGGTGTACTTTTTTAGCTCGACGAAATTCACGAATCGCAGTTACAGCATTAGCATGAATTTCCTAATAAAACTTGACCATCAACGCGCATTCTTGTGAAGTCATCGTCATCGCGCGACTGTTCGTAATAACACGTTCTTACTTCACACTGATTATTCGTAGCCCGATGTCGCCTGCGTTTCTGGTATCTATGCATGTCAAATTGTTTTCTCTTTGCATAATGATTAACCCTGTGTTATTGCGATGATATTCAGACCACTTTCCAATAAAAAAAGAAGAAAAGTTACAATTAAAACCGTACTCTGTTGTTACGGCATTGCATCTTTAATGTTTTTCTACAATTATTTTCATTGTTGTAGCAAAACCCGCATTCTAGCAGATGATTTTCGAACTAATTTATGTTTTGAAGAATCGTTGAGCGCATCTTTTGAATAGTAGGTGTACGACTTTTTGTATGACTCCGACTATTGGTTGCAGCTGCAGGATGCTCTAAATTGCCAGTTTTCATTATAACCATGTTGTATACACTTTACAGAATAATTCCTTATATTTTATAATTAAAAATTAAATGCACTAAAAATGGTTTTAACAAAATTCTATAATTTGAAAACACAAACAGGAGCTTTCGATTGGCCTCAGCAGCTCTCATTGCTACATAAGGTATTAGATAAGGTTCATATTTATATAACTTTTACAATATATATATATGTATATATATATATATATATATTGACCCATGTAACAAGGTAAAATCTAATTATTTACAATATTAATTAATATTTATAGCATTTCACCCTTTATTTTCTTAAGCTTCATTGCCTAAATTTCGGAAAAGATGGCTTAAAAAATATACACAAACATTAACATCTACAACTTAAACTTACTAAATATTAATATATATTCCATCAATTGGCGTTTATTCCTTCTTCATCTTCACTATAATTGCGATATTTCGCATAGTGGAATTACTTTGCTTCTTCAGTCCTCCATTACATTCGAAAATCTCCAAAACGGTTATTATAAAGCTACCCGCACACGAGGGAGCTTTTGCTGTGCAACTCGAGGCAATTGAGGTGCACAGAAAAAGCTGCATGCGACAGTCAGGGCGCAAACGATGCAACATTGTTAGCGCCGCCGTGCGGATAACAAACGAAGCACACTACGAATTTGAATGACGTCACTGGACATGACGTCAAGGATACTGCTGTGATATCGTTCCAAAACTAAATATTTGTGATTTATTTTAAACATTTGAGAAATATTTTTATAATATTATTAGCCGGTATGTAATCGCAGTTGATGGCAATAATGCGATTCACGAATAACAACGACCAACAGCCAATAATAATCTATTGCTCACTGAAACAATGACGTTACGTGGCAGTTTCCGGAAATGGTGAAGGAGCGAAACTCCGCTTGCGTTGTGAAATATTCAAAAAATCTAGGTTTTTCAAACGCTATGCTACATTCTACCGCATTAAATTACTGCATTTACATATAAACTGTATTTATGTGTGAAAGAAACTCGAAATAATCTGATATTTTTGCTGTATTCGCGATTCGCCCATCTGAAGCGAAGGAAAAATGTTTCGACGCCATGTTTCTTCCTTGGGCCGACGTCACGAGTGACGTATTCCAACGCTGCATTGTGATTGGGTAATTCCATGCAGCTTCCAGGCAACTTTCCGTGTTGCACCGCCGTTCTGTGAAGCTTTTTTTCCATGCAACTTCCATGCAACTTGGCCCATGCAGCTCAAAAAACCGCTGTAGGCATCAAATTGCACATGCAACTCGGCCAAAAGCTCCCTCGTGTGCGGGCTACTTTAGACTTCTCATTACAATTACTCTTTACAAACAAATCATTACACCATTAACATAGAGGTTATTATAAAGCAACAACAGTTTTATTTCATGGATTAACTTAAGTAAAGAGAATTGTTATAACCGACTTGGAGATTTTCAAATATAAAGAAGCAGAATAAATCCACTCTGCGAAATATCGCAATTGTAGTGAAGATGAAGAAGGAATAAACATTAATGGACGAATTAATAGGGTAATATTTTTTTGCAAAGCATGAATATTGTAGAAGGTTTGTTTAATTTTTTTTAGTCTGTGATCAGGTTTTAAATGAACAAGAGCTCTTTTGATACATAAAAATCAAAGATATCCACGAGTTGCTAGAGAAAAAATCAAATAATGTTGATTAAGATGAATCCTATTTATTAGAATATATTTATTACTAGCTGTACCCGGCATGCGTTGCAATGCCACTCAAAGAAAGAAAGGGCTCGTTGAGAAGGGGCCGTAAATATAAGGTCCCGGTGTCGATCGGGTGTGGGACACTTAAGCCCTTGTGTCGCCATCGCCCCACCAGTGTATGTTGTCCGTGCCCCCCACAGGAGAGAGAGAGTTTTTTCCTTTTTACAATTGACTTCGGGGGCCGAGAAGGAGCCCTCAATATAAGGTCCCGGTGTCGATCGAGGGTGGGACACTTAAGCCCTTGTGTCGCATCCCCCCCACCCAAGTGTGGTGTCCCTGCCCCCCATAGGAAAGCGAATTTTTCCTTATTTGCAATTGACTTGGGG
>JAFIDM010124599.1:151848-165346 GCA_023159025.1 Thereuonema tuberculata | reverse complement strand
TTAAACAAAAACATCAAAACGCTAAACAGTAAATGTAACAGTAATACAAAGTGGTTATATTTAAAGCCTATTTGGGCTATTTATAGCATCGTGCAGCTGCACCCAATAGTTAGAGAGGCACAAAATCAGCTCAACGATTCTCAAAAAATACCGTAGGTGATCACCCGTGATAGTTCGCACATGTAGCGTGATACAGTGTTTTAGTTCTGCTAATGTTGCAATTCCTCCACATTACACCACATCTTTTAGATATTCCCACAACCAAAAATCGCATGGAGTTAGATCAGGAGAACTTGGTGACCAGGCAGTAGGGAACATGCGACTAATTACTCGATCATTAGTAAAGTTTTGACGCAACAAAGTTTGCACGAACCTTGCAATATGAGGAGGTGCACCATGTCCTCACATTGCAGCTGGAATATCACATACTAATGGAGCATGTAACGATATCTAGCCGCAGTCACGGAACATACTGAGAACCATTAGCAGTAATTTCTTCAAAAAAATAAGGACCGAGGATAAAGTTGGATGTGATCTCACACCAGACTGTAATCTTGGGCGAATGCAGAGACATTTCCTGGGAGACTTGTGGATTTTCCTTGGCCCACAAACGGCAATTTTGGGTGTTCACAGTGCCATTCAAATAAAAGTGTGCTTGGTTGCTCCATAGGATGTCCTATGACCACGACATATCAACTTCCATCCTCGCAAAAAGGTCAATACAAATGTGAGTCGTCTCTCCTGGTTGCCTGTAAGAAGAAAATCGTCTGTGACAATTTTGTATGGAAAAAAATGAAATAAGTTTCTCAGGAAACTTACAAACTGTGCTCCAGGGTAGATTTATTTGTCGTGATGCAGTATTCTCCAATGACTGCTGAATGATTTATGTGGCAACATCTTCAATCACTTGATCATGCCCACATCACACCATTATATTTTTCATCATTGTTTTCAATCATTGACCCTATCATTCAGGTCTATGATGGTGTGATTTGCCTCTGTTGACCATTTTCATCATTGATTTCAATGATGAAAAAATTTAGGAACTGCTCTATTCGGAATGTTGTTTTGTATGATGCTCATTAGTGAGCTCCAATCACGGTCGGAGGTGCAGTGACGTCTAGATGTAGAAGGAGCGAATCAACTAAAGGAGCGCCATTTTTTGAAATGTCGTGGACGAGAGAAGCAGTGGCAGTGCTTTTTGGATTGTTGGGAACAACATCCTTGCTTATATGTGACTAAAAATGAGTTGTATTATAACAAGTATGCTCGGACCGCAGCTTTGGAAGAAATATCCAAAGCTGTCGGCATCCATAGGCCAGAGACCAGCGCAGCGGACTGCAGACTGAAGTTGTAAGGGATGAGAGCCCATTTTGTTGCCGAACTTAACATATATCAGAAGTCTATTCGTACTGGAAAATCTACTGATGACATAATTGATTTAAGCTATTTTTGAAATATTTCTTATGTCTGAAATAGATTAAATTATTTAAAAATGGAACGTGACTAAGTAACTATTACATTTTTTTGAAATCATTCGTGAAGTACACGCAATTTCATTTACGCAGGCATGTAAAACGTTTAATGATCGAAAACAAATTTAAATTGAATATTTTAATTAAAACATCAAATTAAAGCAAATAAAAAACATAAAGAAAATGCGCTAGATAAAAAAAAAAATTAATTGATTAAAAAAAATGATTGAAAAGATCTCTATTCGGAATAAGCAGTAAAATCATTGAATTGTATTTAATCGTACAAAAAACATGCTTTAATATATTTACTTATTACTTTTATAATTTGTAAAACTACTTTTTGTGCTAAACTTGAACATCAAAGTTAAATCGGCAGTGCTTTTTGGAGACGTTTGAGGTCAAGGGGCGGTCGAGCACTGAGGTGATAAAATTTTAATCTCATGAAGTGAAACCTACTTTTTCCTCCTTGGACAACAAAAAGAAAGTTTTACGTTCACTAAAATTTAAAATACACTTAGTCGATTAAAATTCTTAAATTATTTTATCATCGAGTTTCAATCAGATAGCTGTCATTACAACATCGATTGATGACAATACCTGCAGATATGCTGCTATTAAAAAAAAAGTTAATAATAAAGGATCTCAATATACAAAATATACAGCAAACGTTAAAAATAACTATTTTTCTTCAATTATCTATGTGCGCGAGCACGATTGTTGACTTCTTCATCTTCGTCACCATCAATGATCAAAAACGCCACAGCGTATAACAAAGTTAGATCAAATTCATTAGCTTGAATTTCATAGAAAAACTTGACCATCAACACATATTCTTGTAAAGTCATCGTCATCGCGCGACTGTTGCTAATATAGCCCGATGTCGGCTGCGTTAATGTTGTCTACGCAAGTCAAATTGTTTTCTCTTTGCATAAACATTAACCCTATGTAATTGTGTTGACATTTGGATCACTTTACATTAAAAAAATAAAAAAAAAACCGAAAAGTTACAATTAAAACCGTACTCAGTTGTTACAGCATTGCATATTTCGTGTTTTTACAATTATTTTCATTGTTGTAGCAAAACCGTCTTCTAGCAGATGATTTTATAACTAATTTTTGATTTTATGAATCGTTGAGCGATCCGCAAAGACTTTGAATAGTATGTGTACAACTTTTGGTGCTGCTCCGACTATTAGTTGCAGCAAAAGGATGCTCTAAATAGGCCAACTCTCATTATAACCACCTTGTATATACTTTGTAGTATGTTTTCTTATTTTTTTTAATTAAAAATTAAACACTAAAAATGGTTTTAACAACATTCTGTAATTTAAAAATACAAACATGAGCTTTTGATTGGTCTCAGCTGCTCTCCTTGCTACCTAAGGTATTAATAAAGATTCATATTTATATAATTTATATATTTTTTTTTTACAATATATTTACCAGTGATAATTAGGTATAATCTAAATAGTTACAATATTAATAATTATTTATAGCATTTCACATTTTATTTTCTTCAGCTTCATTATCTATATTTTGAAAAAGATGCCTTGAAAAATGTACACAAACATTAATATCTACAACTTAAACTTAGTAAATATTAATATATATTCCATCAATTAGCGTTTATTACTTCTTCATCTTCACTATAATTGCGATATTTCGCAGAGTGGAATTACTTTGCTTCTTCAGTTCTCTTTTATATTTGAAAATATCCAAGAAGGTTATAATAACACTTCTCATTTCAATTATTCGTTACAAACAAATCATTACACCATTAACATTAAGGTTATTATAAAGCAACAAAAGTTTTATTTCATGGATTCACTTTTGTAAAGAGAAGTGTTATAACCATTTTGGAGATTTTCAAATGTAAAGAAGCCTAAAGAAGCAGAGTAAATCCATTCTGCGAAATATCGCAATTGTAGTGAGGATGAAGAAGGAATAAACGTTAATGGATGAAATTCATATTGTATTATTTATTTTCAAAAGATGAATATCGTAGACGGTTTCTTTAATTTATTTTCTTGCGTGATCAGGAAAAAAATTAATAAGAGCTCTTTTGATACACTCACTGTCAAAAGTTAAGCACGGAGCCGGAAAATGCAAAAAAATAAACAAGTTGATTGACATGCACTTTGATTGACCAGGAATGCTGCAACTAAGTAACTATATTTTTATTCATGAAACAAAAAAAAAAGAATTACATAAAGAGATAAAACAAAATTTTGAATTTTCATAAATTATAAGATGACGTCATATTTGCGTATTATTAAGAAAATGATGTTTAAATTCAAAACAAACAATAAAAATCAGCATTAATAGGGTATGTGAGGACCCCTCACATGCATACAAAGTTTACAGCGTGTGATCATGCTTGTTACGAGGTGATCAAGAAACGCAGAGTCCAGTAATCGCCATTCCTCCTGTAAGGCAGTTTCTAAAGCTCTTAGAGTGGCTGGAGGTGGGAAACGTCGACGTATAGCACGGCCGAGGGCATGCCAAAGATTTTCAATTGGATTAAGGTCCGGCGAGCAAGCCGGCCACTCCATACACGCAATCCCCTCACTCTCCAGAAAGTCATCAACGATGGCAGCTCTATGCGGACGCGCATTATCAACCATTTAAACGAAAGAAGGACCAACTGCTGCAGAGTACAGTTTCACAATGGGGTCTAGGATTCAACTCGACACCGTGCAGCCGTCACAGAACCTCGCCTGTAGATGTGCAGGTCAGTACGATATCCCAATGAAATCCTTGCCCAGACCATGATGCTTCCACCGCAGAATGAGTGATGTTCTGGGACCGATTGCGTGTGCCTTGTTTCCACCAGACCCTTACACGCTTATAATCGAATTGTAGGGCAAATATCTGTGTACATAACGTTACCCCAATCATACATAGTCCAATTCACATGCTGGCGGCACCACTGTAATCGTGCCCATTTGGATTGTACGGATAAAGGAACACAAACTCGTTATACCCGTGCGTACAGACCATTCATGTTTAGCCTTTGACGAACAGTAGTGGCAGACATCATCTTACCAATGTGCAACCATAGAGGTCACACGTGTGGAGGTCGATCTTCGATTCCACTTCGCTACAACAGCAATATATCGATCTTTAGCGAGGGTCGTAACCCTTGGACGACCAGCTACAGTTCTTCGGACAACTGTTTGGCTGGTTTGGAATTGTTTCCATAATCGTGAAATGACGAAATGATGAACGCCGAAGAAACGAGCAATAGGTGTTATAGACTGTCCTGCTTCAATGTGTCCGACAGCCCGCCAGCGCTCAGAATCTTCTATTCGTCTTCTGGAAGCCATAGAAACCCGTCTAGCTTGAAAACAAATCGTACGAATGTTCTAAACACCTTTCATCAGCACTTACATGCAACTGCTGTAACCATTCTTATACGACTGCCTGTTTTGTACATTTCTCGACGCGAAACCGTGATTGGTTATTACCTGTATGATTTGCATACTTCCTTCTACCATTGCAGCAAATTTTAGCTTCTTTTTGCATTCAGAATTCTTACGGAAATTAACATTTCTCCTCTCCGTGCTTAACTTTTGGAAGTGAGTGTATACAAAAATCAAAAGAAATCCTCGAGTTGCTAGAGAAAAAAAAAAAATCAATTAATCCTCTTAAGATGAATCCTAGTTATCAGAATATATTTATTATTAGTTTTTAGCTTCTTTTCCGCAGTAAGTGAATTTACAGGGAATTAGGTATTCTATGTGAAACATTGTTGGATCCCTAATAATATTTGAACAGCTGAACCGGTCTTCGTGAAATTTAACAGCCATGTTTATGGGTAAGAGTCTTTTATATTTAAAATTTCTTCATGGATTTATGTCGAGAATTAAGTGATTAAAGGCGATAAAAATTTCCGTACAAAAAGCATTAGCCAAGAATCAAAACATTGAATTTTGTAAAACGTCTTAACCGAGGATTATTAATATCACGCTTGTTAATCCTCTTAATGCTATTTGAAGATTTAAGCTTTAGAATTAATCGGATTTTAAGTATTTATATTTTATCCGTTGCAAAGACGGGTAATGGTACCGAAGAAATGTAAAATAAATTCTATCAAATAATAATCAAATTGGCGCCCAACCCAGAAGAGGGTACGGTTGCACGCTCTTTATGAACCCCGCCACCGCTGAAACCGTAACATATATTTTGGCGCACTGCGTGGGGCCAGGCACTGTTCCGTCACAATACAAAAAATCTACATATCTATAATTACTGTTACTATTGTTTTTTAAATGAAAAAAATCCTCTTTTTATCTTCTGTATTCCAATTAACAGTAAAATTACTTATGTTATTTATATATCTAAAAATTTTGATTTAAAAAGCGATATTAAAACAGAATTGTTATGCATAGACCAACAAAAATATACAGTAAACCATCACTAATGCGGGGCAACATTTGAAACCGTACGGTGCCGGATTAGGGATCACAGAATTGTTAAGTTAGAAAACACTTAAACCAACAGTAAACCCATCTCATCCTACCTTTTACATACCCCGTAACTCAGTAGAAGTTACATAAAAAAGAAAAAAGAAACATTAAATTAAAATCAAGTGAAATTTTAATGAAGCACATGTAAAATAAAGGGTACTGGTAATTCTGTAGGCAACGAAGTTCATCACTGCGTGCTTCCAAAGTGAAGAGCTGAAATTTGTAACTAAGCACATTTACACGTCTTCAAGTCAACAGTCAGCCAATAATGTAACAATGTGTACCGCGACCAAATAGTAGCGGCAGGTTGATGCTACGACAAGGGAAATTTGAAATTACACTAAACCGAAATTAGTGTCGGATTAGTGACGGAACCGGAGTAGTGCGAGGCCTCCGTTATGCTACAGTAGTATAATGAAGGCCTCGAGTAGTGATGGCCGGAATAGTGGTGGTGTAATGTATTACCAATAATTCTACTATAATTTATTCAGTTTCTGTTCCTTTGATTTGAGAATATATTTCGTTATCAAATTCGCTTTAATTGTTGTATAACATCTTTACTTTTAATTTATTTTTAAAAATAAAATATATTTATTTCAAATTCAAAGGTAAATTTATTATTTTAAGAAGTTACCTGGTATGTTTGCTTTCAAATTTTCTGCAAAATTAATACTAAAAAGCTTATTATTTATCATTAACATATTTTTTAATTTCAATACGATTATCAAAAAACCAATAATATTTTGAATTTAATTTCAGTTTAATAATTGCATGAAATTTATTGAAAAAAGAACGTTAAAATTCAATAGATTCTTTTAAATACAGAATTTGTTGTATTGATACCATCATGATTTTTTTTCAGACTTATGTTGGATTTACAAAGAAATATTTTAGGTCTCTGCTAATTTCAATTCTTTTACATCTAATTTCTTTGAGAATTGGTTTTAAATTTTAAGAAATATTAATCAATACAGCAGTTCGGCCTAAAAATTTCAAGCAATAACAGCAATTACAAACTATTGCCTGTATCTTTTACCGTACAGTAGTTTTGATCAACTAATTGATATTATCTCAAGAATTACCTAACTGATTATACTCATTTTGAAAAGCCTATACTTTCGATAATTTACGTACAAAAATATGTAAAAAAAATCATCATTAACTTACCTGTTCGAGATTTTTTTCGTTGACTATTTTTATAATCTCATACACAGAATTATATATTTAATACATTGGTAAACTTAAAATATATCGTACAGTAAACCATATTGAACTGCAATTTCGTACAGAAATTGTTAAGTGAAGCTATTCTATTCAGCTTTAATTTCCTTATTACACATCGTATTTGAAAACGTTAGTGACAGTAACTATGGACTGATGTCATTGATTCGCTTTTATGATTAATTTCTATCTAAAAAATGTCAATTCGTTTCCACGAATTATCTTACTGGGAAATCTACAACTACAGGGACATTAAAGCAGTAATAAAACCAGCATTATTGATCCGAAAATCATTAATCATGCGTTATCTCAATTCGAGGAATATATAATTCACCTTTAAGGGGACGTCCAATAATCTCTTACGGAAAGTGTTGCTGGGGTCCATAACCTTGTGTAAGTAAGGGATCATGAACTATTTAATCCTTGTAACGCTTCCCTATATAAGCGGTTTCAGAGTATACAAATGGTCATTGGAAAATCTCAGGCAAAAATAAATTAGTTAGATTAATCAGCTAAAGAGTAATGCGAACAGTCAATGAACACACATAAAAAGGAAAGAGCAAAGCTTTAATTCTTTGAATTAAACTTTATATATCACCAAAATATTATCTTACTGATAATATGGCTAACATTAACATTCGTCAAAACTTATGACTGTGATTACTGGTTAAAGTTCAATGACTCAGTCAGTTCCAAAAATAGCTAAAAACATCAAAGCTAAATTTAAATTTTGTACTAATTAACTGATTCAGCTAAATTGCCATAAATTGACATAAGCAATTAGATTAACTAGCATTAAACTATTACAGTCTATTCGTCTTGAATCTTGCTTCTTCTGCGCTGGCGTTCACCCATCTAAAGAACGAAAAATAGCTCGTGCTTACGATCTTCACTTTTACAGAAATCGTGGAACACGATGCACCAACGAAGAAATGCACTGTAGTTGATTCTGGTTACCTAACACTGAATCCGCTAGCTTCTGAATCGTCGAACTGCTGAAACATGGCGACCTATGTTCCAATTCGTGGTAGCCCTGTTGTATCTGCCGTCTTCAAGGAAACAAACGCTGCCTCTTGTTTGCGAAAATTCACCTTTCACAAACGAAATCGATGAACTAAATTCATCACAGGAATCTTCGAGTTGATTCACACACTAATAGGCACAGAATATAAGCATTAAACCTTATGCTCATATTCACCGTTGACATAGCACTTAAATGAGAGAATTCTTTCTTCTCATTTGGTTCGGCACAACATCTTAACAGGAACTGGTTTTTAGCACTCGAAAATTCACACTGACTCTGCATCTGCAGTTGCCAAGTGACTGCTGGTCGTTCCTTTTGCAACAGAGCATGGCCTCTGCTCCGTTAACAATTGCATGTGAACGTCGCATGCATCATTCCCATTTGCTGAGCATTCACAACTGTATATGCGTTGGTGGATTTTCTCCGCCAAATAAGCATAATTCACTTCAGAAGCACTATTTTGTAATTATCTGGGCAGAATGGATATATATCATGGGAAATTACACATGTTGACTACAATCATTACACAATTCACAACCTTGTATTGTCTATGTATTTGTGTAATGTTTTCGAACATCACCAGATACCAATTATTCATCATTGTACGAAACTGCACTGATGTTGAGACGGTATAAAAAATTTTTTAGATCGAATTATCGAAATAACATAATTAAAAAAATATCTTTCAAAATAAAATGTAGATTCTCAATACACGAGTTTCTCAACCTAATATTCTTAAGAATATTACAAATATTCCTAAAATTACTTTTTATGCTTGAAAGTTTTTTTAATAATTTTATTTACCTGTCACCAAACATTGCTGTAATTTAAAGAACTAAATGAATAAAAAATATCTCATGAAAACAGACGATATGAATTTATTTTCATATTGACGAAAAGAAATGACTGTTAAAGTATTGTTGTTCACCAGTACATTACGAAACACATTTGTATTTAATTTAACAAAACTTCGATATTACGTTAGAAAAATAAAACAAAACTTATCAAGAAAATCAATAAAACAAAATTAATATAAATATTTTATGATACGTTTAGGAGTAGGTGTTTTACTTGATATTATTCTTAATCAAGAAATTATTTTTTATTAGTTTAAAACTATAACAATATTAATAAAGATGAAGACAGATTAATGACTTATAAGAGGTAATCAGTTTAGTTATTGAATGTTCCCGAGTATTTGAAGATGGCAGGAATTTCAAATGTTTTTCAGGATAGGCCTAGTACCTTTTATTTTTGATGAATGATGTTTAACTTTTTCATCTGGTTCTTTATTGGCCTAAGAATATTTGTTATCTTTTAGAGGAATAATATCGTTTTCTGTAATTATTAGAATCTATATTACTATATAAAATCTTTTTTTTCCGATTGTCCGGCATAATTCAACGGTTGCAAAACCATTGTTTCCATTGTCCGCCACAGTTCAATAATGGACAATGGCGTGCCTGGGTAATTGTTGCCTTGAAGTCGACGCATGAAAACGGTGAAATTGTTGGGATGGTTCATTGTTGCGAGGAAGTCGAAAGATTCACAATGAGCATGGGTTGAACTTCAAAATTGTTTGTTTTGACACAAATGTTTTGTTCTCTCGGCGCGCACTATCAAATGATGAGTTCATTCAAAAACGAATAAAATAGAATAATAAAATAATACTAAAGAGTTTAGCAATATATAGATTTCCTGAACTAACTCATCAAATAACATCAAACTAAATATGGAACCGATTCCAGGAACATCATGGATGACGCTGAAAATAAGCAGCCATAAGACTTTTTGTAGAGATGGACAATGAGAGCAAGAGGAAGGCAGAAGAAAGAAGAGTCAAAGTTATTGAAAGGAAACGTTTATCACAACAGACAGATCACAACAGACAGAGTATCGCACACTTACCAGGGGGATACGGGAGGTGGCCTAGCATATAATTAAAATAGAAATTGGTGATTTACTCCTGAAACAACTTTGCCGGATAGTGTAAGAATGTTTTATTCATAACATTAATTTTTATCTGTGCAGATGCGTGAAAATTATTACTTAATAACTGCAATAAGCATATACAGTGAGTGACTACTTTATTAGAGAAAGCCTTCACTCTAATTTAGACTGAGCCGGTAATGACGCACAGTCACGTAACTGCAACGAGTAGATTTTAAAAGGTATGCTTGGTAGCAGGAGAACTATGTATCAGTATCGTTGGCCGAGACATGGGTATAACAAAATATTTAAACGACTTCGAACGAGATATGATCTTTGTGGCAAGAAGAGCCGGTTCCAGTATTTCGGAAACTGTGAAGATCCTCGACTTTGCTCGTGCAACATTATCGCGACTGTTCATAGAATAGCAGTTCGGTCTAAAAACTTCAAGAAATAACCACAACTGTGGAAGAAAAAGGCTTGTTGCTTGGAAGAGGTAACAGGCCACTGACACAAATCGTCTGCGGTAACAACACGACAGATTGCAGCTGAGTACAACGAAGGTGCACAAAAACGCATATCCCAATGCACAACAAGACGGCACTGAGTGGTTTATGAGTGGTTTTCCCTGAGTGGTTTTTAACAGCAGGTGATCAGTAAGAGTGTCTTTTCTTTCATAGATAAACAGTAAAGCGCCAGTGGTACCAGGAACATCGGAATTTGACATTGAATTTTAACATTGAACAGTTTTCCAAGATCAATTCGTTTCTCAAAAACTAATGACAATTCACAACTTATTACAGAACATAAAAAGCAAATTCATTTACTATATTGGTTACTAGCTGGATACCTTCGCCCCGGAACTCTTGCAAATATAGCATTAAAAAAAAAAAACTTTATTTATTTAGCAAATTAATATGGAGATAGGAGAATATATGACTTCGCAGCCCGTTTAACTCAGGTGTATTGCGGGTTGGCGCCACACACCTGGGGTTGCCGCCAAACACTTCATGGTAAGTTTGCCAGATATTCAGCGGGAATTTCGAAACATCGAGCGTTATTCATTCTCTACATCATAAAAGGAACCTCTGTGCAAAATTTCAGCTTTCTACGTCCAAGGGTTTGGGCTGGGCGTTGATGAGTCAGTCAGCGAGTCAGGACTTTTCTTTTTATATATTGAGATAAAGGCTTTCTGAGTAGGTTGGTCAATAATGTTTTCATTCTCTAAAGTTAATTAATTTTGTAAATATTGATGTCTCAACATAATTAACTTACAGCTGACAGATGAAAATTTTTTTATTATATTTGATATTCTGATATTGATCTTTGAAACAAACAAAAAATAGACTTTGTAATTTATTTCAATTCAAGAGCAGACCAACAGGAAGGGAAATTAAGTTCATAATCTGCTGACTGCATGCCTACAAAATAATTATTTATGCAATTTTTCAATCAAAGATAAGTAAAGAACCGCAATAGTTATTAACGATTTTCATCATAATTTTGAACCTTTGGAAATCGAATTTTTATTCTTTTATAAAATGAAAATAAAATGTTTATTTAATTCCTAAATAATACTGTAAAATAAGTTTTTTCTCATGGTCTCCATGTTTCTACGCAGTAAACTAAACAGGGTGAATTATTTGAGCCGCTTTATCCCGGCCACTTCCTCCTGGAAGGATCTTTAGAGAGGATTTCGTAGTTTTTCACAAGAATAACAGCATCCCAACACAAGACGGACATCCCCTAATGATTCACCTGTGTACAACAAGGAGCAACTCATGACATTGAATGTTGATTAGTGACCGTTTGATAATTCAGAATGGCAGATAGAGAAGGTGGTGCTTTCTATTTGACGCTAAAGCAACGTATGTCTGTCATTAAGTTCTATTATGAGTCGAAGGGCATCTCTGCAAGAACACGTTTATTACATGACGAATGTTTTTCTCCGAAACGTGAAACAATCACTGAAATCACGGAAAAATTTGAAGACATTGGTTCTGTTGTAACTGTCTGATCACACATCTGTGGTAGGTAACACTCCACAATCACTACGTAAAAGAACCACTATATCATGCCGAAGCCCTGGTGAAAAGTCCGAAAAAGTCGATACGAATATTATCTGGTGAAACAGACATTCCACATGTATCAGCGTAACGACTTATTCACTCCCTGAATTTAGGACCATATCGTCCATAGAGAATTCATGCATTATCTAAAAATGATCCTAACAGAAGGATTGAGTTTTCAACCATTCCACTAGATGAAATGCAACAAAAACAGACACTTTGATCGGCAAAATTCATATCTTGATAAATTTGTAAATCGTGACAATAGCTACTACTGGTCAGATCCTCAGTCCCATTGCGACGGTATCGCAACAGGTTAATTCCAGAGTAATTGTAGCAAGGACTGGAATTTCTTCGAATAGCATCGTGGGAATATTCTTCTTCGATGAAACAGTGAATGGTGAACACTACTTCGATTACACAGTGAATGGTGAACACTACTTCGAGTTACTAAGGACACATGTACTACTATATCTCCCATAATGTGTACCCGAATATGAATAACGTATCGTGACAAAAGAATAGGGTACTTCTTAATGTTCATGCATTCTTTAATCAGATGTTCGTCTGACGCAGCATTGGCAGTACATCACTGGATCTATATACGTGAACAGGTCTCCACAAGCAAGCCACAACACCTTCTGGATTTACAGGAATTCTCGAGGTCGAAGTTCATTCCATTTCGAACAAGCTGTGAATAAAATTCTGTCACAGTGACACCCCATGACTGCAGGACTGCATAATCCTGGCGGTCTACAGTTCGACCATCTTCGTGATTAGAGGAGACTTCTATATTTCGTTATTGATCTTTGAAGCTAAAAACGTAGAATCAATTCTTTTTTAATCTAAGAGTCAAGGTTAGGGAATTCAAACTTATTTCGTAGTTAATTAACTTTGAGCAGAGAGGCGGATACTTTCTCTAAATTCTAATATTGATCTATAAAGCTAATAACTTAGACTCCATAAGAGTATTTCTTCATTTTCAGAGCCGATCAGCGGGAATTCATAATCTTCTCTAGAAAAACAACTATTTGCCATGAAACCAGAAGAGATAATTAGAAACTAGCAGAAACTAGAAGAAGCTAACAGAAGCTAGACGGAACTAGTAGAAACTAGAAGAAACTAGCAGAAACTAGAAGAAGCTAACAGAAGCTAGACAGAACTAGTAAAAACTAGAAGAAGCTAACAGAAGGTAGACGGAACTAGTAGAAACAAGAAGAAACTAGCAGAAACTAGAAAAAGCTAACAGAAGCTAGACGGAACAAGTAGAAACTAGAAGAAACTAGCAGAAACTAGAAGAAGCTAACAGAA
>JAFIDM010124599.1:124991-151838 GCA_023159025.1 Thereuonema tuberculata | reverse complement strand
GTAGAAACTAGAAGAAACTAGCAGAAACTAGAAGAAGCTAACAGAAGACTGCAGGACTGCATAATCCTGGCGGTCTACAGTTCGACCATCTTCGTGATTAGAGGAGACTTTCTCTATATTCTGTTATTGATCTTTGAAGCTAAAAACGTAGAATCAATTCTTTTTTAAACTAAGAGTCAAGGTTAGGGAATTCAAACTTATTTCGTAGTTAATTAACTTTCAGCAGAGAGGCGGATACTTTCTCTAAATTCTAATATTGATCTATAAAGCTAATAACTTAGACTCCATAAGAGTATTTCTTCATTTTGAGAGCCGATCAGCGGGAATTCATAATCTTCTCTAGAAAAACAACTATTTGCCATGAAACCAGAAGAGATAATTAGAAACTAGCAGAAACTAGAAGAAGCTAACAGAAGCTAGACGGAACTAGTAGAAACAAGAAGAAACTAGCAGAAACTAGAAGAAGCTAACAGAAGCTAGAAGGAACTAGTAGAAACTAGAAGAAACTCACAGAAATTAGAGGAAGCTAACAGAAGCTAGACGGAAATTGTAGAAACTAGAAGAAACTAGCAGAAACTAGAAGAAGCTAACAGAAGCTAGACGGAACTAGTAGAAACTAGAAGAAACTAGCAGAAACTAGAAGAAGCTAACAGAAGCTAGACGGAACAAGTAGAAACTAGAAGAAACCAGCAGAAACTAGAAGAAGCTAACAGAAGCTAGACGGAACTAGTAGAAACAAGAAGAAACTAGCAGAAACTAGAAGAAGCTAACAGAAGCTAGACGGAACAAGTAGAAACTAGAAGAAACTAGCAGAAACTAGAAGAAGCTAACAGAAGCTAGACGCAACTAGTAGAAACAAGAAGAAACTAGCAGAAACTAGAAGAAGCTAACAGAAGCTAGATGGAACTAGTAGAAACTAGAAGAAACTAGCAGAAACTAGAAGAAGCTAACAGAAGCTAGACGGAACAAGTAGAAACTACAAGAAACCAGCAGAAACTAGAAGAAGCTAACAGAAGCTAGACGGAACAATTAGAAACTAGAAGAAACTACCGGAAACTAGAAGAAGCTAACAGAAGCTAGACGGAACTAGTTGAAACTAGAAGAAACTAGCAGAAACTAGAAGAAGCTAACAGAAGCTAGATGGGACTAGTAGAAACTAGAAGAAGCTAACAGAAGCTAGACGGAACTAGTAGAAACTAGAAGAAACTAGCAGAAACTAGAAGAAGCTAACAGAAGCTAGACGGGACTAGTAGAAACTAGAAGAAACTAGCAGAAACTAGAAGAAGCTAACAGAAGCTAGATGGAACTAGTAGAAACTAGAAGAAACTAGCAGAAACTAGAAGAAGCTAACAGAAGCTAGACGGAACTAGTAGAAACTAGAAGAAACTAGGAGAAACTATAAGAAGCTAACAGAAGGTAGACGGAACTAGTAGAAACTAGAAGAAACTAGCAGAAACTAGAAGAGGGAAGCCGAAAATAAGAATAAAACTTGTTTTTTCAAGATATTTGATAATATCGTGTACCTTTAAAAACGATTTTTTAATTGTTGAATTTTGATTAGAATTATATTTCGTTTAATGTTCATCATATTTGTTGTACAATAAGATACATATCAATCAGTTGTATCATCAATGCCAAAAAATCTTAATTACTTATTCATTTTATTTTATTTATTATATTTACGTTTTATTTTTTTTTCCTTTAATTAGTTGTAGTGCTTAAAAAAATTAAATCCAAAATTTATCTCAAAATCAAAATCAAAATTTGAAAGTGAAGAAAAAGTTTTTTGAGTTTATACTTTTCCATTGAAATTATTTGAAAATTAATTTAAAATTGTCAAACGTTATACATTACAGTCTTTACAGTAAAATCAGTTGTCTTTATTTACTTGATTGATGTAATTATTAAGTTTGATCAGTGTAGCAGTAGATAATTCACAAATTTAAAAAGGCAATAAAAGGTATAATAATTCACAAACTTAAAAGGATATATATGGTGTTCATAGTTAAAGTTGACATTTAGAAAGGCTATAACAGGAGAACGAACATCGGAACGTCTTCATATTTTACATGAGGACTCCGTTGCAGTGGCATTTTTGCTTGGCTCAAAACTTCCGAAGCTGGCTGCTAGGGCGATATATGGTGCTGCAATGCTGTAGTGGATAAAGTCACTGTATGGTCTTTGCGTCCAAAGACAAGTATGGACATCTCTCCGTACGGCGCCATTTTCGACCCAACGCACTGCCGTGAGTCGCGCAAAGCGCTAACGACGTTCTCCGTTTAATTAGTTTTTTCATTGTATTTGAAGGAACTTTATAGTAATATCATTGTAAACCTTATCTACAATGTTTATTAATTTTTAAAATCGTTGATTTACTGCAATTAACTCATTATAAACGAATTCTCTTACTTTTATATGATAACCGTCTTTAGGAATTAAAATGAGTAAAGAAAGAAAAAAAAAAAAAGATTGTAGAAAAAAAATCATTAAATGCACACATGTATATAAAATATATAAAACATTACATTTTTTTCTATTACACTATTTTTTGTCCCCTTCCTTTCTTTGATAATGTTAAGACAAATCCTTCGTAGAAATTTTCAACAAATGTGGATTATATTAATTAATATGACTAAAGAAAACTTATTAATCATAAATATAAGAATGAACATGATTAAAATTTTCAAGCAAGAAATATATGCGTTTTAATATATATTGTTGTATTCATTTTACTAGTTTTTAAATAATAAATTTGTCATTTTTGAATTAATTCTTTTGTTTAGGGGATTTTTACCATTAGTTCAACTGATTGTACATACATACATTTATAAAATTATTTAAGTTTAGTTATTAAATTAAAAACAAAAATAATGATAATCAAAAACAAAAATAAGAAAATAAATAACAATGTAATTATTAATCTTCAGAAAATAGAATGTCCAAATATAGAACAGAATAACAATATCTTAACAAAAGATTGTAACTGCAAAAGAATAGAAATTGTCTCAACTTATAAATATTTAAGAAGTAATATATATAACAGATTCTGCTGGAATAAACAGTATGGTTATGTGATAAGGAAGCTGAGCTCATATGCTTTTCTCTTTTATCACATTAGGGATGCTATTCCGTTTAGACAAAAGCTCATAGTATACAAATCCCTTGTGGACTCAATCTTGGATTATGGGTTGGAATGTTGGATAAATATGAATAAACAACAAATAGAAAATATCAATAAGAAAACATTAAAAATATTTAATAATGTTTATAAAAATTATAAATATAAATCAAAAAATGAACAATTAAGGATAAGAAAAAAATATAAAATATTAAAAATAGAAAGAATTAAAAATAATTATGGATATAGATTAGCTAATTATGTAAATCATAAAATATTTAAACAAATAGATCTTAATAAAAAAAATAATATAACTTTTAAGCAAATAAAACAAAATATAATTTCAGATGTGGTAGATGGAAAAATTAAGTATTAATTAATAAATTTTTTAAAAAATATATTAAAATGCTCAATTCCTACAACACAGATATACCTAAGAGGATTGATAAACATAAAAAAAAAAATAGCTAACTATTGTTTATTAGTTTTTAACTATATTTTAATGTTAGTTGATTATCGATCATAAACATTACAATAAAAAAAAATTGGATTTTTCTTTAATTAACTAACTGAATTTATTTAATTTTAACTTGAATGAATCAATGAATAAAATACAGTTAAATAATTTCTAACTTACATATGTTTATGTATTTTTAGTATTCTTTTAATGAAATTTTTTATTGAAGAATATATAAAACAACAAGCAAGCCAATGAAAGAAATAATATTTATTGAACAAGACAATAAGAAATTTAAGTTAAGAGTGTATGTATATATATTTGTATTGCTTTTGAAATGTGTCTATCGTTTTCGATACAAAAAAAAATAGCAATCATACTAGTTTTACAAACTTTGCAGATCTATTTACCAGTATTTCGTCGTTAGTTTACGAACAAACAATATTTGTGGAAGTGATTATAGTTTAAAGCTTTATTTTGTTTTATTTCTCACGTGTCCATGATATTATTTGTAAGATTTGTTGTTTGATATCATGTCTGTGAGATTGGGTTAAAGCGTTGTTATATGATTATGGTCATTACTCGCCAGTTGGCGCCCTATGATATTTTTTTTTTTTGAAGTCATGTTCTGACTAAGAGAGAGTCACTTAAAAATATGATGTTAAAACCTCCGATGGTGGGAATGAATTTGTCTATGAAATTGGGATTTGGCTCTTAGGATGAGAATGGATGGACGGATTATCCATTTTCTTCGTCTGTACGAGAATCAAGGAGAATAAGGCAAGATCAAACATAACTAGGGCCTTTTGTGTTTCTCGGTGAATCGGCTTAGGGTTACAATTTCGATTTGACATCATCATAGAAGGCGTATTATACAATAAGGAAGAATTATTGTATACTTGGAATGGCATCATATGAAAGACCGTCGACTGTCATGAATCTCATTTGTGGTCGAGTGCAGATATATGGAATAACGACCTGGGAAATGGTTCATGTGCAATTCGTCTTTCGTCTTCCACTGGTAAATCCCCATCGTCAACATTGAACTTCAAGGCAAGGTAGGACAGAATCATATTACTTTTCGTAACCGGTTGTCAACGAATTGAAGTTCCGGCGTTTATTCATATTGATAGGACTGTTTTGAGATTCGAACGAGCTGCGTTCGAATCATAGTGAAGATAATTAGATATGTTATGTTTTCATAAGAAAGCTGTTGTTATCACTTAAGAGATTTTGTGATTATATTAACGGATTTATTTTCCGAAGCTTGGGTTAAAATATAAAGTTAATTTTAGTAATATTAGTTTCACGGAGTCCAGTTGATTAAGTGCGAAACTTAATGTTGATATGAATATTTGTTAATGAATTATTTCTGAGGTTAAGGTTAATATAGTAAACCAATTTAACGATACTATTTTTAGAACCCAGTTAAACTAGTATGAAACTTAATGTTGTTGTAAATATTTGAGGAAAGAATTATTGCCGAAGTAATGGTTTTAGTATAGAATCAATTTTATAGATACTATTTTCACTAAGTTCAATCGAACTTGTGTTGAATCTCAAGTTGGTACAAATGTTATTGATACTTTAAGAGTTCATTAATTAGATCAAATATAACTCTGCTAGAGTGATCAAGTTTATTATGTGATTCTGATTATTGAAGAATATTTGAATTTAAAGTTTCTGATTTTATTCGTACCGTTGTGAGTTAAATATTCTTAGACATTGAATATTGCATATTTCATTAGTTACCACATTATATATATGATTACTAGAGGTTGCTCAGAATATAGATAATAAATATGTTCAGTAATTATTTGAAACATGGATGTTTGTTCATTTAAGAATATCAAGGTTAACTTCTGTACATGCTCTGCTATCTTATTCATTTTAACTTCTATTATGGTTACTTGCAAGCTATTTATTTAATCATTTTAGATAGTTTATTTATTTATCTTATAGTTTTTCGTTTTAATTTTCGTTTCCCGTCAGCACGATGTTTTTCAAATTGATCTTCTGTGAAATGTTTCTGCAATTACAGAAAAACAACAATTATTGTATTAAAAATAGAGGTTATTGTTTTAAAAATAATAAATGTATTACAGAAGAAAATAAATACTTACTTCACAGAGTCTTGTATTTTTACACACAAAATCTTTCCTTCCAACGTTGTGAAGCCAGCATTTCAAACGACGTTTATTTCGTTCTCCCGTCGGAAGCAAAAAAAAAAAAGCCCTGTTCTGTTGCTACATCCGAAGGCAGCACAACCAGGCATTCTATTTTACAAAGAAAAAAATGATAAAAAGTAAGAGCAAGTGATGTAGTCGCCTCGCAAAATCAGCGTCCAATGTAATGTCGACGAGCACAAGTGAAGCGAAGGAACGAAAATGGCGGACATGGGGTCACGTGGCGGTCTTCAGCCAATCGCGTATTCGCATTGTCGGCAAATGCCATGATCAATCGCTTTCCATACTTGTCTTTGGACGCAACAAAGACCATACAGTGACTTTAGTGATGGATACAGTGACTAGAGACTACAGTGTGGCCAACCACCAGCGTCCGCCATGTTTTTGCAAATTGGAGCACAAGTTTGTATAAGCCACAGAAGGAATTTTCACATTTTTACTAAACTTTTTTGAGTCACAATTGTTCTGCTGCCTTTGATTGTATTATATATGAATTACATTAAACACTAAAACAATTTTTTTCCATTTTGCACCCTAAAAACACTAAAATATATATATTATTTCGTAAAAACAAGAATTTAAGTTGTTACAAATCCAAAAACAACGTATCTTTTAATCCCTTTTTTTTTTTGTTTACATTTCTTTTATTGACACCAGTACAAAATCCTATCAGTTATTATCATTTATTTATTATATAAAGACATTAAAATAAAGTATCTCTTTGATATTGTTGAATTTTGATAGGGGAAATGGTTGAAATAAATAAAGGGATATAAAATCCTAAAAAACGGATTTCAGAAAAAAATTTAATCATTTACTAAAAAATACCTGAAAATATATAAAATATATTTTAATCCTTTTTTTTAGCAAAAATTAAATAAAAAAAATGAGACATAAAATAAAAATCAATTTAAGAAAAAAAATAAAACGAGCCTTATATTTTGTGAGCAAAGCCTATTATTTTTTTTTATTTTTTTTTTTGATGTGTCATTCATATTTCTTGTACTGACACCAATACAAAATACTATCAGTTATTATCAGTTATTTGTTATATAAACATATTAAAATAAAGTAAATATCTCTTTGATATTGTTGAATTTTAATAGGGGAAATGGTGGAAATAAATAAAGGCTTTCTATTGCTTATTATCATTATTTATTATAACAGATTTTTATAATTTTTATTATATTTATAATTATAATTATTTTTATAATTTATTTTTATAATTTTTATTATAACAGATAAGTAAATTTTTAATTGTATATAAATCTGTTGTTTAAATTAAAAATATACTTATCTGTTATAAATATTATTTATAATAAGTATTTATTTATACTTATTTACACTTATTTAATAATAAATATAACTTCATAATAATAATCCTCTAAAGAACTGTGACGTGTATCTAGGCAACCAATAATAAACAGATGGTTTTTAACTGCAAAATATTATAATAACAAAAGTTCTTTGATGTTAGATCACGAGTCATCACCATCATTGTCCCTAGCTAGCGGGTGGTGGGGCTTTTCCTTTCAACCAGTACGCTGCTGTGGGCGCCTTTGAACTTTGAACTTTGCATATGATCTTCCTCCTAGGCGGTTTCCGGCTAGGACTTTGGCTTCGTCTATTAATATGTGAAGTCTCTTCAAGATCACGAGTAATTGTTTGTAATAATTGTAAGGGACAAGTATACGGATTGTTGCGGGGAATGAAAAAAGAATCGAATGAGGTAAAGGAAAGAATGTGTGCTTTGTAAGATGGATAGTTTCAGGAAGGAGAATTATGTGTATAAATGAATGTTTATGAATGAATTATTATATCTTTCAGACGTACATTTTAAGATGACATAAAGGTAACGTTCATTCAGTTATTTTGGGTGAGCTGTGAAATAATAGGACTATTTGACTCAAGAACTTTGACGCGTATCTAGGCAACCAATAAATAATAGATGGCTTCTTATTTTTCATATTAATTCAATACAAAACTCCTTTCTCTTCATCATAAATCATCTTCTTTATTTCACAGACGATATTTCACAGAATTTATCATTCTGTTTTTTCAAGCCTTTTTTTGAATATTTTACAATCAGTAACAATTAGGTATCAATACTTTGTCAACGAACATGGCCTAACATAGTTAAGCAGTAATAATAATTAATACAATGCAGGAAATTCAATAATTTTTAACTAACAATTTTTCAATAACAATAATTAACACTATGGAAGTAATTCATATGAATGATTTTATTTATTTAAATTTAGCCTCTTGTCCTCTTATTAAATCTTGGAAATATGCTAAAGTGTTTGGATTTACTATATATCCCTTGTCCTTATTTATACAATTAAACGTCTTTATAATGCAGGCCTCTATGACATAACGCGTATGTATGTCTTTTATTCTGAAAAGTACTTCTACTATGGGATCAGGGTTATGATGTTCTACAAGGCA
This sequence comes from Thereuonema tuberculata, assembly GCA_023159025.1. NCBI lineage: Eukaryota > Metazoa > Arthropoda > Chilopoda > Scutigeromorpha > Scutigeridae > Thereuonema > Thereuonema tuberculata. Next base: position 143,629 of record JAFIDM010124599.1, on the reverse strand, counting down.
ATGTTCAGCCCAATTCGAAATTTCCGGGTGATTGTTTCTGTATGCTGCAGTGTGTTAATCAATTCGTTCAATTAATCTCCTACCAGTATTACCAAAATAGATTTTTCCACATGATCTGCATTTTAGCATGTAAACAGTCCCCATTTCATTCTTTGTTTGTACGTCCCTTTTATTTTCAAATTGCTTCCTTTCTTATATACAATCTTGATGTCGTTCTTGTGGCAAATTTCATTCATTCTCTGATTGATCTTTGTATCACTCTGTAGTTTAAATATTGTTTTATTTACAAATTCGTTCTTCTTATCTTTATTCCTTCTTTTTTTATATTCTCTCTTGAATTCCTGGAAAATGTTGTTAATTACGTGTTCAGGATATTCATTGATTTTTAAAACCTCCTTAAATTTAGTCGTTTTTCTTTTTGTTTTTCTTCGTCTTTTGTATTTGCAATAATGCGGTCCAGAGTATTCTTGATTACTGCTCTTTTTATTTTAATGTTATGCGCTGAATTATAATTAATGAACTGTTTACTTTTATCTGGGGGCACGGCAGTGCCCCCGCCAAGACGAGCCGAAGGCAGGAAGGGCACTACGTATCTTTTCTGGAAGTGTTTCGTCGTATTTTCGAACCCTTATAGCTTCGGCCTAGATAATACTAGAGAGCTCAAATTTTCAGGATATGATGCAGTTACCAGACTAATGAAATACGCTAAGTTTCATTTATTTAGCTTTTATACTTTGGATTTTATTAATATCTAAAATACGTCGATTCCGTCACTCACTGACTGACTGACTGACTGACTGATTGACTGACTGACTGACTGACTCATGATCATCAAAACCTCTAGGGTACTTCCTGAAGTCCTAGAAAGCTGAAATTTGGTATGCAGGTTAGGATTAGCACACAAACAACAAAAAAATTAAGAAAACTGTAACTTTCACATTCCAACCCCTCATAAAGGGGGGGGGGGGGTCTGGTTATGTATTATCGAACCCTCATAGCTTCGGCCTGGATAATACTAGAGAGCTCAAATTTTCAGGATAAGATGCAGTTACCATACTAATGAAATACGCTAAGTTTCATTTATCTAGCTTTTATACTTTGGATTTTATTAAGATCTGAAAGACGTCGTACCCTCAATGCTTCGGCCTAAATAATACTGTGTAATAATGTGATTTCTTACAAAAGTGCAAATAGCTTGTATATACAAGTTCACTAATAAAAAAACAGAAAAGTAGGGTATTGAAAAAAAAAATCCATTTTCTATATAATCTTAAAACTAAATTTAGTTGTAATAGCTAATCCCACCCAAAACATTTCATGTAAAATAAGTTGCCAAGATTCACATGCTCATAACGCTTTCACTGTTAAAAAGTTATCAGATCTCATCTTACAAAAAGAAATGAAATCCCACCCAAAACATTTCATGTAAAATAAGGGGTTGCCAAGACTCGCATGCTCATAACGCTTTCACTGTTAAAAAGTTATCAGATCTCATCCTACAAAAAGAAATGAAATCCCACCCAAAACACTTCGTGTAAAATAAGTTGCCAAGACTCACATGTCATAATGCTTTCACTGTTAAAAAGATATGGGATCTCATGTAGAGCCAAGCCCCTAAATCAACGAGGCCTAACTCTACAAGCCCCAACTCTAAAAACCATATATCTTGGTCAAAAAGTATGGCTTGGCCGTTTCATTGAACTATTTCATCTCACCGAAAACATTTCATGTAAAATACGTTGCCAGGATGCTCATAAAGCTTTCACTGTTAAAAAGTTATCAGATCTCATCTAGAGCCAAGCCCCTCACTCTACAAGGGGGCCTAACTCTAAAAACCCTACTATCTTGGTCAAAAAGTGTGCCTTGGCATACTCCATATCCTTTATATAACTCATGGGATTGTCTGTGTGACAGCCACGAAACGGCCAAGGCATACTTTTTGACCAAGATATAGGGTTTTTAGAGTTGGGGCTTGTAGAGGTACGCCTCGTTGATTTAGGGGCTTGGCTCTACATGAGATCTGATATCTTTTTAACAGTGAAAGCATTATGACATGTGAGTCTTGGCAACTTATTTTACACGAAGTGTTTTGGGTGGGATAATCTTTTTCATAATGGTCATGCGAAATTTCTTTTCCATTATCTTCTATTTATTCTTGCTTCGTGAATTTAATATATTCATTGGCTGAGTTAACTTTGTTAAAGAAATTTTGAAACTGTCTTTCTGTTCCCCTCCAAATAATTAGTAAATCATCTACATATCTGTAATATTCGAATTCATTTTTTGTCCAATCAAATATATATTTCTTTTCAAATTTTTCCATATATGTATTGCAGAGCAATCCCGATATTGGACTGCCCATCGGGAAGCCCTCAATTTGTTTGTAGATTTTTTGTCCGAATTTGAAATAACTGATGTCGCATATTACATTTATTCAAAAAAAAAAAAAAAAACATCACTCATTACTGAAACATCCTACAATAACTATTCCTGCTTAAGCATATGCCAGTGAACTAACATTGAAAGAAGCTCACAGACAGTAACTGAGGCTGCGATGGGAATGTGAAACATAGTTGTTATATGTGGGGTGGAGAAATAAGCGGCTTTAGGCTAGACATCTAGTGGCGAATTTAGTAACTTTTTAGTTGATTAAGGTTCTTCAGTGATTAAAATCGTTATGTGTGACTGAGGTGATTACAAAACAAGTTACTCGCTTTCTTTAATATAAGGGGTCAGTCATTTAAAAACCGAACACCTGGTGGAAAAGCACATTAACTTTGAGTCAGCTACAAGTAGTCGCCACCACCTGTTGAGACACTTATCCCACTGTGAAACAAGAGGCTGAATACCTCTGTGGAAGAAGTCCTTGGGTTGCTGCTGGAACTATTGTTGAGCTGCGTCCTGCACATCATGGTCCGATGTGAATCGTTTGCCTTTGAGGGCACATTTCATTTCCCCTAACACTTAAAACTCATTGGGGACATGTCATAACTGTGTGTGTGTGTGTGGGGGGGAAGCATTAGCATTTCCCACATGAATTTCTGCATTGTGGCGCAGACAATATCGGCAGTATGCGGACAGGCATTGTCGTGGAGCATAATGACACCCTCTGAGATCTGGCCAGGACATGTTGCTTTTATCCCTCGCCGCAACTTTGTGAGCGTGGCGACATAGCGCACGGCATTCACAGTTGCCCCTTTCTCCAGAAACTCAGAGTGCCCCCATCTCCAGAGTGTGCCAGGTTGATTAAAGAACAATGTCATCATTGCCTTATCCGTACAGTTCTGTATCGCATTGGACTTCTGTAGCTGATATCCCGTCATGTGATACCCCTTTTGACCTTCATTAAGGTTATGGGGAACCCACTGAGCACAGATTTTCTGGTACCGGAGCCTATCGGTGATGATTTGAGGGGTGCTACCGTGACTCAAACCTAACAGTGCCGCGATGTCATAGACTGTCAGACGCAGGTTACCTCCAATCAACTCATCCACATGCGCCATAACACTGTCAAGCACTTTGTGGGGTTGTCCTGCCGGTCGTTGTCACGGAAGGATGTGCGGCATTCTAGGAACCGTTTTCGACAACTGTGCACTTGTGTGAGGCTCATGCAATAGTCACTATACACTGCTTTCATTCGCATACGCATCAGCCTGCTTCCCACACCTTCCTTTGTTAAAAAACGCACAGCACCGCGCCATCTTCTTTGCTCGCTTCCATTTTTACGATTGGATGGTGACTACACTGCCACCAGTGGTTTTCGGCGCATTCACTGTGCGTCACGTCACGCGTGACGACACGGGTAAAAGTAAATTAGGTACTCCGATGTACTCGCTCCCTTTACATGAGATATAACTTGCGAGGATCATAGAAACGTTTCTACAATCAAATTTGTTCGGTTTTTAAATGACTGTCCCTTAGGCCTATATATTAAAATTACACTACTGGTATTTCTTGATAACAAATGTAACACAGAATTAAATATAGAATAGAACACAAAATAAAACCCAAAATAAAACACAGAACTCAATATTTTTTACGAAAATTCAAGCATACTTTTAAGACTGTTTGAAAATATGAAAAGTAGTTAATTCAGCCGAGTTACAACGCAATTGCTGCTGTATTAGGCAGCAAAATATTTTTTTGACAATTATTTTTCAGAAGAAAGAAGGTTTAACCTGCATTGATTGTAATATGAAAAACGGGAAAAATCTCGGGAATGCACAAATTCGTAAATTCGTTTGCTTTTCACGTATTGAGCCATCATCGACAGCAATCTGGGACAGCTGTTTCGTCCTTATTAGGACTCATCAGTCAGATTTAGCTTCGATGATCAAGCTCAACGCGTGAGTACCTATGATTCCTTTCCCACACTCGGAAGTGGTACCCGGTAGAAAGCAAACGACAATAGAAAATTCGCTGTAACAAGTACAGAAAAATTATCTTGGCCCGCTGAGCGCTGGTCATAAAAGTCATTTAATAAGGCATTTATTGGATGCCAAAATGAAGCCATAAATTATGGTATTTATTTTTTAATAATAAAAAATTCTCAGCAGTTTACAAATCGTATTTGGATCCTAATTTACATTATAGTTAAAAAAAATCTTTAAAAAAAATTATTGGATGAGTGCGAAAGTTCTACCCGTTTTTGGATATAAAAATTTGCAATGGAATTGCCCTCACACATGACATTGTATTGACGCAAATCGTCTGCCAATCAAACGTGAGGATGCCTCACATATAAATGCATCTTGTCTCACAAAGTTAATCATCTCAAAAAAATATCAGAGGGTGTAACATGGAACGCGAGAAGGAGCATATAAGACATTGTTTGTTATACGAGTTCGATAAAAAGAGTACAGCAGCCGCAGCATGTCGCAATGTTTGTCAAGTTTATCGGGAAGATGCAACAGACGAAAGCACATCTCGTCGATGGCTTCGTAAATTTAAGGAAGGAGACAGAAGGTACCAAGATCAGGCTAGGAGTGGACTGCCATCACACGTTCAAGAGGACGATATTGACCAAGCCACAAGGAACAGCCCAAACCCAACCGTGCAAGAATTAGCGGAGACCTTCAACGTACACCGGACAACGGTCGAGAGACGGCTGGTTAAGATGGATCGTTGGGTTCCACATAACCTGACAGCTAAGCAACGGGATGACCGAATCGCCACCTGTGTTTTCTTGCTTTCCCGGTGCAAAAATAACCCATTCTTGACGCGAATTGTGACAGGAGATGAGAAGTGGGTTATGTACCGTAACGTAAAGCGTCGTAGGACTGTGTGTCGCCCTTCTGATCCGCCTGCATCGACTTCGAAAGCTGAACTTCATCCCAAGAAGGGGTGTTATTGAGTGTGTGGTGGGATGTGCAGGGAATAATTCATTGGGAGGTCTGCAACTCAACCAAACCATGAATGCTGCCTTCTACTATCTACAGTTAGACAGGCTGCATTCAAATTTGGTAGCAAAGCGGCCAGGTCTCATCAATCGTCGCGGTGTTATCCTTCATCACGATAACGCCAGGCCACATACTGCTGTCATCACTCGCCAAAAGTTATTGGGCTTTGGTTGGGAGGTTTTACCCCATCCTCCCTATTCTCCTGACTTGGCACCAACTGACTATCATCTATTTCGTGCATTGAACAATTCCTTCAGTCAGAAAGTCTTTGATGATCTTGTTGCTGTGAAAACTGCCATCCAAGACTTTTTTGACTCGAAACCACCGGAATTTTACCACCGTGAATTCATCTCCTACCAGAAAATGGCATGAGTTCCTAGATAGCAATGGGAATTATGCACAATAATACGTACTGTTTATTTTGCGTTTATTTGCTCTTCTTTATGGGTAATAAAAACGGGTAGAACTTTTGCACTCGCCCAATATTTAATACTTATTTTATACCAAGTTACATAAGTTCACCCATTTACAGAGAACGACCCAAAAGTTATGCAGTAAACAGCAACACATTGCCTCACTTCAAGAATCTAATACGTCATAAAGAAGATAAATTTCAATAATGGATATCAAAATTGTTTGTTAAAGGATTTGAATTATTATTTGTTGTTTTTTAAGGCATTGAAATAACTTCAATGTGTATATATTGTTGATATTATTATTAATAGTATATACTGTATAATATTGTTATTCTAATTTGCAAAACTTGATAAAGAAGAGCGATAGCTTCTGCGAAATATCGTTGTATGAATTTGAAATTGATGGAATTTGAAGAAATATATTTTGTTTCTTAATATTTACTTCTTGTTTACGACAGTGTACATATTATATCACATATATATATATATATATATTCGTTACTACACTCACTTCCAAAAGTTAAGCACGGAGCGGTAAAATGCAGAAAAAATTTGATTGACCTGAAATGCTGCAAGTAAGTAGCTCTATGTTTATTCATGAAACAAAACAAAGAATTACATACAGAGATAAGCAAATTATTGAATTTTCATAAATTATAAGATGACGTCAGATTTGCGTCATTAACAAAATGATAAAAACCGACATTAATAGCGTATGTGAGCACCCCTCACCTGCAAACAAAGTTTACAGCGTGTGATCATGCTTGTTACGAGGTGATCAACCACTGCAGAGTCCAGTAATCGCCATTTCTCCTGTAGGACAGTTTCTGAAGCTCTTGTGAGTGGCTGGAGGTGGGAAACGTTGACATACAGCCCGGCCGAGGGCATCCCAAAGATTTTCAATTGGATTGAGGTCCGACGAGTAAGCCGGCCACTCTATACGCGCAATCACCTCACTCTCCAGAAAGTCGTCGACGATAGCAGCTCTATGGGGACGCGCATTATCGTCCATCAAAACAAAAGAAGGATCAACTGCTGCAGCTTATAGTTTAACAATGGGGTTTAGGACTTCATTTCGATACCGTACAGCCTTCACAGAACCTCGCCTGTAGATGAGCAGGTCGGTGCGATATCCCAATGAAATCTCTGCCCAGACCATGATGATTCCACCGCGGAATGCGTGATGTTTGGTGATGTTCTGGAGCCGATTGCGTGTGCCTTGTTCCCTCCAGACCCTTACACGCTTATCATCGGGTTGTAGGGCAAATCTGGACTCATCTGTGAACATAACGAAGATAACCTATATGTAAGGCATTAGCAGCTACTGAATTTTAAATTAGATTTTTTTTTTTATTTTCATTTCATTTCCTCAACATTTTACTTACGGATACTATTTTTATTTTTAATTTAATCTGAGGATAAAAATGACTTTTATTCAATATTTTTAAAATTTTGCTTTAATAATTTTTTGCAAATTCCTATCACTGTTATTGCCTGAGTAGATTGAGTTGCATTATTGGTTTGGTTAAATATTTCCTTATTTTTTAACATATATGAATAATGAATTCTTATGAATTTACTTATGAATAATGAATTCTGTGTACTTGATGAAATGCTGATTATTTAATAATTTCAGATGTAGATGTTACATTCGTGCATTAAACTAGTTTTATGTTTAAATAAATTTAATATTTTCTGGTATTCTATTTAAGTAATGCTATTGTACATTTACACATATTTATTCATCTAAAATCACGTTTATAAAAAATAACAACATACTTTAAACTAAGAATATGTTTAAAAGTAATTTCGAATTAATTTGTTTATTTAACGGACTTTATATTGGAGTGTTTTTTTATCACATTTGGAGGCCTGAAGACAGTTAACGGTTGCTAACTGAAATCGATCGTATATTTTAATCTATTGGTTTAGTAAATGTTTTAATGTTAACTTGTGCATATTCCAATTTTTAATTTATTCTAAGAACATGTTTCTTCATCTGAATTTTGTAAAATTAATTTATTAAAACCTTGCAAATTCTGTCGTGTTCTACTAAGGTAGGTGACCCAAAGGTGGCCAGAGTGCACAAGGTGGCCATCTGCTTATATAATATAGTAATACACAAAATAGTCGGTAAGTGGCACCTGCTATTTGACAGCAGTCGCATTCTAGCGCTGGCTACTGAAAACTCGGCCATTTCGACGAGACGTCTGCAATTACTGAGAAGACATTTGTTTTTGAGCATCGTTGTTCTTACTTTCCGGTAAGTAATAAATTAAATTTAATCGTGTAAAGTTTTGTTAAATGCAATTGTTCTATGTTTTATTAAAGTTCGGTCACTACTCATTCAGGACGTATTGTCACAGTTTAAGAATTTCATGGTAATGACATTGTTTATTTGTGAAAACAATGTGCTGAGATGTGTACACAAGGTGGCCCGCCAACCTGGCCACCTTGCGAACACAAATACGTGTATCCATTTATCTCATATTTTTATTATTACTTTTGCATAATACACAATTTGGAATATTATATGTTCATTAATATGTTTAACTTTTAATTAATGATCTATATACAGGGTAGGCCTATTGGCATAAAACTTTTGAATGACAGCCTATATCATGCTTCAATTTGAGGTGGATATCAATACTTTTTGAAAAAGAAAAGGACTTTAGGCATGTAAAACTAGCAGCTTATAAAATACTGAATTTAGTCATAAAGTGTTATGTGTCCTTTCAACCCCTGGAAAATATAATATTTAACAAAATAAATATGTAGGCCACCTTAGGTTCACCTGCTCTGAAGGTGGCGCGGAAGTAACTTTTTAATAAAATAACTGTAAAACAAACAAAATATGTTTTAAGAAAAACAATATCAATATATCTTGTTTAGAGAAGGTTCAGGGTGATGACCCCTAGATTTTTTTTTATATTCCCGCAACCGTTAAATTACAAAAAATCGGCAAAGCTTAACTATGGCCACCTTTGGGTCACCCACCTTATAGAAATTGTTGTTCACAGAAATCGGAAGAAATGATTGAAATAGGTAAATGAAGAAAATCGTTGTGATCCCGAAGAAGAAACAAAAATATTTTCTAACTATATTCTATGCTCTTAAATTCGTATGAAGTTTTGTGCGGAATCGGAATGTCTTAGAAGAAATTGTAAAAGAGGGTCTTTGGATTGATTCCTAACGCCGCTGGTATGTGGAATCAAATTCCCGTGTGTTCTTGTTATTGAAGAAATGATTGAAATAGATTTTCCCGAAAAGAAAAAGAATGTTTTTTTGATATAGCAGGAACTGAAATTTGATTGATATTCACTCTTCGAATATGTTTACAAAATCTAGTAACCATCCATATCTTGTGTTTCATATTTAAAATACTATGTAAGATATTTCAAGGAATATAACTTTTCTTTGAAATGCCATCAACAGTTGCAATTTATTTCTAAAAAGTCATTAAACAAAGATTTGTATACATACTTTTAAGATTTTACAGTTTAGTAAAAATTGAGTGAAAACATGGTCCCGCATCATCTAGCGGGAAATTAGGAACCTATTAGGAACTAATTGATAACAGTTTTCTTTTAGTGTAAACAGTACTTCTATATTAGTCGAAATGAATTGATTTGGTATGTTAGGGAGTTAATTCATTACTGATATTCTAAATACAGTCGAACCCCGCTTTTACACTTTTCAAGACACACTCACAAAATGGTGTAAATTGAGGGAAATGGTTTCCTCATACCAAGAGCATTAAAATGTTCAATGCATTAAAATGATTTGTAATCAATGCTTGGAACTTTCATAACACACCGACTATATTAAATATTATAATTATTAAATATTTAATTTACAAAAGGAAAATTATCATACACATGATTGTAATCACTTTAAATCTCAAAATATAGGCCTGCACACACATTTCAAACGAAACAAGACGAGGCAACACGAATACCAAATGACGAGGTAACAAGAATGAAGCTGAAACCGTGTCGAGACAATCGATATATCGAAGATGCGGTGGTGTAGCGAGTTGCAATCATAAAACAGTGTAATAAGTGAAAGTTAAGAGGAGAAGAGACTATTTGGCCGGAAAAGGTGCGCATTGGTTTTGAGTAAATACGGTATTTTGTCCTGATGCCACTGAATCTGCATAAATTAACCGTATTTTTGCCGAAATTTACGCAGTTAGTCGCCATTTATGATCAATTTCTCGCATGGATGCCATCTGTTTTTTTTTTTTACTCCGATTGGCGATAACAAGGCAAATTTGATATTTGCAGGAAGTTTAATATCACGATAGCCTTAATACAGGGAAAAAAGTATATGATAATAATAGAAAAATTGAAGGGATCGAGAAAAAATGTAAATGACTGGAAAACGTTATTTGCGGGATTGTAAAAGTTGGGTTCGACTATATATAAATGATTCGAACAATTAAGAAATAAATAAAAATCTTTAAATGAATATTTGCAATAGAAACACATAAAATAGAAACACTTGATACAAAGTAATAATTTGCAGAAAATTTTGTCATAAATTTGTAAAAAACATATTGCTATGAATTATTGTAAATACTAAACATTCCAGGGCTGGCGAAACCGCTGCTCTCGAGCCATATACGGCTCTTTGACATGTAATGTGTTGCTCTAAGGAATGTATTGGCTGAGCTCTTTTTTGCATCATAATTAATATATATATCGGAAGCGCAGTGGTGCCTCAAAGTATAAAATAAACAAAGAAAAATTCAGCAATGAAATATTAGTATGAAAACCCATTTTATTTTATTTTATAATTAATATACTATGTAAAAAAAAAAAAAGTTTTCAAACTTTTATAACTATTAACCAGATGTAAATTCAAGAGTCCACTGGATTCAAAGGTAAGTTGAATGTTCATGGTGAGCAAATATATTAAGAATTTTCATCCTAATTTCAATGCTGAAATTGAGTCAGAGACTGAAGAAATCTCGGATCAGCAACTTTTCTTACATGTTTCCGTAGTTCATTACTGTATGGATAAGATTATTATAGTTAAAACAAAAGTCAGTAAAGGATTTTGAAAATACTGGTATATATGTGTGTGTAAATTCGTTTGAAATGTTTAGTGTACTTCCCAACATGCTACAAGCTTGACATTTGGCAAGTGGGTAGATTCCATCCTGTAGACAATATAAAATATATAAAAACAAACTTTTTTTATTTGTGATGGGGAGGGGGGGAACTGTGTGTGACGGAAACCCGCAATACATCTGAGCTAAGCGGGAAGGTATCATGTGATAGGGGTGTGGAGAAGGCCACAAAGGGCTGGGAAACCGTATATTCTCTGATCTCGATTATAATTTTCTAAATAAATAAAGCGTTTATTTACATATGCAAGGATTCTGGAGCGAAGTATTTGGCTAGTATCATATAAAGAAAAGAGAGATCGACATGATGTTTTTTAAAATATTTATTTATTTGCTTAATTGTAACATGAACTATTTAATTTATACACTGTTGAAATATTAATATTAATTTAATATAGATGCTTAATATAATTTACTTAACTTCAAAAGGTGGCTTTATGTCGCAAAAACAACAATTCAGTTGATTTGAAATGAATAATGAAAAGAATTTCTCAAATTTTAATTACACATATAATGAATTTTATTTAATTTGAGAATTTTTCATTAAAATTCATTAAAGGATTGAAGAATAAAATAACGCTGTTACCAATACTTGCGCAGATTTAAAAAAAAAACAAAAAACAAATAGCCTATATTCACAATAAAATGCTACTTGTGGCGGAAGTTCCTAAGCATTTTCCTTCTTCATTAAAAAAAGAAACAACGGTTTTTACGCAGTTCATACAGCCTCAGTCAAGTTTACGTGAGACCGGGTCATCAAACTATACGATGAGGCTGCATGACCTGCGTAAAAACAGTTATTTGTTTTCTTAAGCCTCAAGAAGGAAGTTGCTTATGATCTTCCGCCACATTTAGCTTATTATTGTGACTATATTTGTTTTTTAAAAACTGTGCAAGTATTGGTTTAAATAGTTTAATTCCATAGAAATAATGATCATATATTATTAATTAGTGTTAATTGAGAGTGAAGGAATGTTTATTTCTAATAGAAAAAAACACAATTACAGTAAGAGGTGAAACAACATATTTAAAAATAAATTACAACAGACCTTTGAAGATTATGAATTAATGAATGACATCTTTTATTAATACGAATTCCAAATCAAACTCAACATAAAAACAATTTCGTTTTATTTAAGTTGACAACTGTTTTTAAATTGTTATGAATAACTTCATAAAATAATGAAAAAAACCGGAATTATTTTTGATTAATGAAATGAAAAAGGTTAATAAAATCTTTGAAATTAGTTTTCAAATAACAAATAAATACAGATAACGTAACTAAAATTATAAATTAATTTCGTTTATTCGTTCAAAGATGATACATTGTTTCTATTTAATTGCGGCGATTCAACGACAAATAAGCTTAAACCTCTCTGTGAATTTAGACTGTCCATTTTTTATCTCCTTTTGGAAATTGTGTCTGTGTTTATGAAGGATGGGAGGGCTGATAAGAAATAATGCCAGAAAAAATAAAAAGACAATTTCAATAAATTACTTATGAATCAGGAACATTCATTGAATGAAAGTAATATTTCTGCAAAATAATATAAGAATAATAATAATAATAATAATAATAATAATAAGCCCCCATGGACCCTACCTCCTCGCGGTGGGGGCGGGAACTACACTAGCTTTAGGGTAGGCTAAAGGGTCCAACCATTTATGATGAGAACACGTTCTAATATAGATCATGCTGCATCGGGTGTGGCGCAGGATAAAGTCACCCGCGTTCGGGGGTTAGGCAGAGGCCTCCGTTCGAAAAATATACTACAGTCTCCCGCAGGTGGTGGTGGAGAAAGTGGCACCCCATCCTGTAGTATGGCTACCACAATGCCCGGGCAACACCATCCAGCCCGAACAGTCGGAAGTGTTTCGTCTGTGTCAGAGCAGGCGACCACCAAGACTGGGAAACCACGCCAGCGCATCCGATGGTCACCACAGATGAACCAGGATCTTATGCGCGACTTCTTCACTGTTACAAAGTTAGGTACTCAACTAACAGGATACAGACAGGCACTACACCAAGCTTTCACCACACGCTATCCATCGTTAGGGCTTAGCGAACAGCGGGTAGCGGATCAGCGACGTTCAATTATAGTAAACAATCTTATTCTCCCATGCATACTTGCACAAATTAAAGAAGAAGTCGCTGAATCCAACCACAGGACACCAAACCACACCCCACCAGAAGACACCATTATAGAAAACACAGAAACAATCTCTACCCATCAGTACACATGCCCCAACAATACAACTAATGAAATATTACGTGCAGCTCATGATCATTTCTACACTGCACTTGCACAATACACAGGCACAGACCCCACACTCAGGCCGCCACTCCCCAAAGTACACACATCAAAACAACTCGCCACAGTCATATACCATCTCAACACACACACTATCCCACAACACCTTGACAACATCCAAACATTAGAAGACATACATACAACACTCTACTGTGCTGCACAGGGAACCATTCGGGCACTTGGAATCAAACAACACCACATACCTACCACTGCACGGTCACAAGAATACATCCCCCCTTGGAGACGTCGCCTTGAGGGCCGCATCAGCGACCTTAGAGGAGAGATAGCCAGGCTCACACAATACTGTGCAGGAAACAAAACAAAGAAACTTATGTCCCAGGTTAGAAAGATATTCAAGTACATAAATACTCGCCCTTCACATTAAATCATCATACCCAGGTTCAGGAACATCTCGACACACTAAAACAAAAACTCAGTGCACTTGCAAAAAGATTACAGAGATACAAACAGTGCACTCTGCGCAAACAACAGAACAACACTTTCCAATACAATGAGAAAAAATTCTACAGATCCCTTACATCTTCCTCTACTGCAACTAACACAAACACTCCCAACAGCGAGGCTTTACATGAATACTGGTCGTCTCTGTGGTCAAACCCTATCCCCCACAATGATAAAGCACCATGGATAAGAGAGGAACAGCAACTCACTGAACACTTACTCTGCATGTCCTTCCATGAGATTACTCTCGCAGACATACAGACAGCACTAAAACATGCACACAACTGGAAGGCTCCTGGTGCAGACGGAGTCCAGAACTTCTGGATCAAGAGGTTCACGTCCCTGCATGGAAAACTAGCGCTTACACTCACTGACATAATCCAACACCCAGAACATATGCCTCGTTTCCTCACACAGGGTGTCACATACCTACAGAGCAAGAACACTGAAACAGCGCAACCTGCAAACTACCGCCCAATCACTTGCCTCCCCACACTTTACAAACTCCTCACCTCCTGCCTCGCAGACAAGATCTACACACACATCGAGACATATAACATTCTTTCCGAACAGCAGAAGGGCTGTCGCAGGAATTCCCAGGGTTGTAAGGAGCAACTCCTTATTGACTCTGTAATCCTGCGCCAGGCACGCGCGAAGAATAGGAGCTTACATATCGCATACATCGATTACAAGAAGGCATTTGATTCTGTCCCTCATTCCTGGCTCCTACACACTCTTCATATCTACAAAATACACCCCAAGATCACGGCATTCTTAGCTGCCACGATGAAGAGTTGGAACACAACATTACATCTACGCACCTCTAACACCTCCATCACTACAGATCCCATTCCCATAAGGAGAGGTATTTTCCAGGGAGACTCCTTGAGTCCTCTTTGGTTCTGCCTCGCCTTGAATCCACTGAGCCATATACTAGATAACACAAAACACGGTTATAGGCTTACCACAGGCACTGTGATACCATATAAAATCACACACTTACTCTACATGGATGACATTAAACTCTATGCCACAAACAATGCACAACTTACTAATTTACTACAAGCCACCACACAGTTCACCAAAGACATTGGGATGGAATTTGGAATTGACAAATGCCGCAAGTTACACATAATACGTGGGAAGACTTCGAATTTGGAGGGTTTTGAACTGGACCATGGTTTGGCCATCCAATCCATGGAAGAGGGAGAGACCTACAAGTACCTGGGCTTCCAGCAAGCACGCGTCATTGACAACGCAAACATCAAAAATGCACTGAAGAACACATACCTTGCTCGAGTTCACAAAATCCTCAAAACACAACTCAACGCCAGAAATAAAATTAAAGCTATCAACACTTTTGCCGTTCCCACACTAACATATTCGTTCGGCATAATTCCATGGACAAACACCGAACTCGAAGCACTACAACGCGCAACACGCACTACATTCACGAAACACAACATGCACCACCCCAAGTCCGCTACGGAAAGGATGACTCTTCCCCGCAAGGAGGGTGGCCGAGGACTCATCAACCTCATCACCCTACACGAAAAACAAGTACATACACTTAGGGAACATTTCCACCAAAGAGCAGAAGACTCCTCACTTCACTCAGCCATTGTCAAGGCTGACACACACCTCACACCCCTGAACCTCGAAAACTCTTCTCCAACACCCACCACCCCTGACACCCACACTCAGCAGCTGCGTGAATCATGGGCTCGTAAGGAACTCCATGGCAGACATCATCACGAACTCAGCCAGCCTCATGTCGACATGGAAGCGTCGAACAGATGGCTGACGAGTGGTGAGCTGTTTGGGGAGACCAAAGGGTTCATGATCGCAATACAGGACCAAGTCATCTCCACACGCAACTACAAGAAACACATTCTACACGATGCAAACACACATGACGACAAATGCAGGAAATGCCACACTACGCATGAGACGATCGACCACGTAATATCAGGCTGTCCTCTTCTCTCTCAAACAGACTACCTCCACCGACACAATCAGGTAGCATCGATCGTTCATCAACAACTAGCACACAAACATTCACTTATTAAGAGCACGGTCCCGTACTACAAGTACATACCACAAAGCGTATTAGAATCACCCTCATATAAACTATACTGGGACCGCCCCATTCACACAGACAAAACCATACATCACAACAGACCAGACATCACACTTGTTGATAAGGTCAACAAACAGACCTATCTAATTGATATTGCAGTGCCTATCAGCAAGAACATGCAGAAAACTCACGCAGACAAGATCAGTAAATACACTGATCTAGCACACGAGCTCCAGAAGCAGTGGAGGCAGGATCGAGTACGTGTTGTACCCATCGTTCTGTCTGCCACTGGTCTGGTGCCTCACACATTGCACCACAGTCTCAGCACACTAGGACTTCACAAAAACACTTATGCACAAC
Source organism: Thereuonema tuberculata (assembly GCA_023159025.1). Taxonomy (NCBI): domain Eukaryota; kingdom Metazoa; phylum Arthropoda; class Chilopoda; order Scutigeromorpha; family Scutigeridae; genus Thereuonema; species Thereuonema tuberculata. The sequence continues at coordinate 127,469 of JAFIDM010124599.1, read as the reverse complement.
TGCAGAAGGCTGTGGTACTCAACACTACACGCATAGTTAGGAAATTTATGGACACAAGCACACATCCCTAATCATTCTTGCACACATCTTTACACTTGGCAGTATGTGCTTTGGTCCTTGACCCGCCATATTGTTTTTGCTGGGGAAACCCAAGGTTTGAAACATGCAAACATAATAATAATAATAATAATAATGGCTTCAAAATGGCTGCATCAAGAAAGAAACCGAAGGGTTAATATTCGCTGCACAAGAACAAGCTTTATTAACTAATGTGATGAAAAGACAGAATTCAACATTTAGGCAACAAAAGTAAATGTAGATTATGCAAAGAGGAAAAAGATGAAACTGTTGATCATCTTATCAGTGGTTGCAGCAAAATTGCTCAAACTGAGTACAAAAGACGCCATGATAGAGTAGCCAGTATTATTCATTGGAATTTATGCAAAAAATATCAATTCCCAGTTTCCAAAAATTGGTGGGAACATTCCATTGAAAAGGTGCTAGAAAATCATGAGGTCAAAATCCTCTGGGATTTCCGAATTCAAACCGACCGTCATTTGGAGCACAACACTCCAGACATAACAATTGTAGAAAGGAAAGATGTTTTTCTAATAGATGTGGCAATACCTGGAGATGCACGAATTGTTGAGAAAGAACTGGAAAAGATCACAAAATATAGGGATCTGACGATTGAAATTTCTCGTTTGTGGAACAAACGTGCCACTGTAACACCTATAGTTATTGGTGCCTTCGGTGCTTTATCCAAGGAATTTGTAAAACACTTTAATAGCTTGGAACTTCATGAGATTTCAATAACAGATCTGCAAAAAACATCATTACTAGGCACTGCTTATATTTTACGAAGATACTTGGACAATTCTTAGGTCTCTGGGTGAGACTTGAGTTGCTCAATAACTCCAGTCAAAGATGTGTTTTTTTTTGTCTTTGTACTGCGTCAAATGTTGATATAATAATAATAATTAATCAATAGAAATATTCATATAATAATCATTTCTGTTCTGCTTGTCCCCTCACAATGATGACAATGTGCACAAGTGTCTGAAATTTTAAAATAAATAAATATTCTGTAAACGTGAAGCTTATTTATGTTTTTATAGTAATAACAACAATAACAAATAAATATATTTTCTAAAATATAAATAAATCACAAAACCTCTTGTTCCTTAAATACATCCTTTACTCTCAATATTTCGAATCCTTCAGTAGGATCCTTCTTCTCAGAGATTACAAATAAATGTCGAGATAACTCACATTATCTCTAAACATTTAAAACAGAATTCCAATCGAGAACAAACATAGTATCAAACTTACGTGAACAACATTCTTACTTTCTTGCCCAACAATCTTACTCTCTTTTAACAAACAAAGCAATAACCTCATCTAAAATTACATGAACAACAATCTTACTGTCTTTTATCAATAATCATGAAACAAACCCAAACTTGAAAACAATCCCAAACGTGAAACAATCCTAAAAGTTAGAACTTTATTAAATGCATTTAGGAGCAATTTATTTAGATATAAACTTATATCAAACCCAATTTTTGTTTCAAAATTTTGTTATTCTTTACAATTTTTTCAAAAAAACTGAATGAAATTTGACTCATTTTTAGTGCTTTAATTTTGTTGATACAATCTGTTAGATTAATAAAACCTGATTCCAATAAAAACCTTTCTGCCTCATTTTGGGATACATATGTAATATAATATAAAATCATAGAATGTCAACCAAGAGAGAGATAGTTTTAAATAGTTTAAAAAGGATAACTACCTATACTGAGGAAAAAAGTAAGTGGAAAGAGAAAATTAATGATCTGAAAGAACAGTTAGAAATGAATGGCTACCCCAAAGGCTTTGTTAAAGCATGTGTTGATAGGTTTTTTCGTACAAGAAAAATAAAGAGGACAGAGACTTTGAACAGTAATAAAGTCAAAGATTACAAGTTAATTAGGTTTCCAATTGGATTTGAGATTGATAAGTATGTTAAAAATGTGCTAGAAGAAAATAAAATTAAAATTGTTTTTTATGAGGGAAACTTATTGTTCAAAAAAAGAAGACAAGAAAAAATGAATAAATTGCATAAAATGGGGGTGATATATACTTTGAAATATAGAGACTGTGGGGGGTTATATATTGGAAGTTCTGGGAGGGCATTTAAGGAACGTTTAACAGAGCATATGAATGCATGTAGGGACAATCATCCAGAGCTGTCAGATTGGGCATTCCATTCAATAAATTTAGCTCATAATCCGGATCCTATTATCGATATTATATATGTATCCCAAAATGAGGCAGAAAGGTTTTTATTGGAATCAGGTTTTATTAATCTGACAGATTGTATCAACAAAATTAAAGCACTAAAAATGAGTCAAATTTCATTCATTTTTTTGAAAAAATTATAAAGAATAACAAAATTTTGAAACAAAAATTGGAATTGAAATAAATTGTTTTCTATAT
>JAFIDM010124599.1:110452-124891 GCA_023159025.1 Thereuonema tuberculata | reverse complement strand
TAAGTTTATATCTAAATAAATTGCTCCTAAATGCATTTAATAAAGTTATCTCGACATTTATTTGTAATCTCTGAGAAGAAGGATCCTACTGAAGGATTCGAAATATTGAAAGTAAAGGATGTATTTAAGGAAGAAGGGGTTTTGTGATTTATTTATATTTCAGAAGGAAGATGAATTTTTGGACTTTCGTAATATATTTTCTAATTTACAAACACTATATATGTATAAAACAAATATTGTAACATCACTATATCGTTTATATTTTTGTGTATTAACTGAATTATTTATAATAAATAATAATGTGTCTTATTTCATGTCTAACTATTTCATTCTAACGTAAAAAAAAGAAAACAGAACACAAATATTAGATTTTAGCATAACAAAAAATTATCAAAAGTTAAAACTACAATATATATTTATCATAGATTAAATAAATTTATTTACATGAAATCAATCACATCAGTGTTTCAACATATCAACTGCTATTTATACAATTCTTTATCAAAATTTTAAGATAGATTTGAATAAAAGTACTTGGAAATGGTGTGTGACTACTATTGATGCTACCATTAATACCTACAAATCTACAGGAACCATTATAGTAAGAGCAATAAAAATAAGCAATCTTAGATGGGTATATGCATACAGTAAAAGTCAGACTGATACTACCAAAGAAATTAACGAACAGATGACTAAGCAGTGACTTAAGTTCAGAAATTAAATTGAAGAGGACCTTAGAAACCTACAAGTGAAAAATTGTATGTTTAAACATCAGGATAAGAAAGAGTGGAGGAAACTTATTGCAGAGATCAAGACTCATAATGGATAATAGAGCCAATGTTGATTGACTAAATAAAATGAAGTGATATATTTTAATAACTTAATGAGATTTAAAGCATATTATTATTACAATACATGACGTGAGTTGTAAATGTTAATTATTTTACATTCATTATATTAAACACAATGTGCAACTTTAATGCCTATTACTTATTTACATGATATAACTAACACGGAAAATTCTCTTAATCACTTTCAATAACATGCTCGGTGTGTCAGCAGTTAAAATACTATAAGTCTTAAAAAAACATATATATTTTGTAGAAGACATGAATAATCTTTGCTTCGACTTTTATACATATTTAAATATATGTATAAATATAAATATATGGAATTTTGTGTTAGATTATCTTTATTGTCATTTACATTTATCATATTGTCATCCTTTTTTATAATTTTATTGCTCTGCATTTCGTTATCGATATTGGGGTTAGATTGTTTTTTGTAATTTCAGAAATCCCACCTCCAATATTATTAGCAGTATTCTGATAGCATCTTCTTTGTTTTCTTTCTATTTGGGCAAGAGGCTTCTTTATATATAATAGGTTGGCTTCTTTATAATAATCCATCATTGATTATTCTTTAGGTTGCAGCGTTTTCTGTTCAAAACGGTTCAGTGTCGTTTGTTTTGGACCATAATGTATTATGATAGCCTCCTCTTTATTTTCTTTTTTATTTTGGCAAGAGGCTTCTTTAATTTTCATGCTGGATTTTATCCAAGTTGATGCAGAACAAAATGGAAATTTGAATTTATTGTCAGTTACAAATATGATTTAATGAAAAGGCCACCATACATAAAAATTCAAAATTAAATTTATGTTCAATAAAAATACGAGAGTACTTTCGAAATGGTCAACATTTCTTTGTCAAGTGATCAAAATTACAACTATGCTTCAGAATATAAGATCTGAAATTCAGTAGAACATGTGAAATCAGACGAGGTCATTAAAACTTAGGGAACAAGACAAAAGCTTCATTCGGACATGACAAGGGGAATATACAGGGTGTTTCAAAAATACACGGCATAATTTCAGGTATGTATTTCCCACATGTAGACAATCAAAATAGTTCATTACAACATATGTCCGGAAATGCTTCATTTCCGAGTTATGGCCTTCACAACATTGAAAATCACCGGAACGTTTTTCGTTCCGCCGGTCGTTGCCATTACAGAAGATGTTCAAAATGACCACCTCCTGCTTGAATACAGACCTCACATCGATGTCTCATTGAACGTTTTTCTTTCCGCAGGTCGTTGCCGTCAAAGGACACATTAAGAGGGCACTCTGACAGATCATTCCGAGGCGAAGGTTAAATTCAGTGGTGTGTTTGGCGTTCGACTGTGTGTCATGTACACAAATCAGGAGCTGGCAGAGATGCACTTCATGTACGGTAAGGCAGACGGCAATGCTGCGCTGGCTCGTCGTTTGTACCAGGAGAGGTACCCACAGCGACAATGTCCAGATCGGAAGACATTTGTAAGTCTCCATCACCGTCTGTGCGAGTATGGAAAATTTCACTCTCCTGGATTGGGAAGGGGACGACCAAGGTCTACAACTCCAGAAGAACAGGAGGAGATTCTGGAGACTGTGAACAGAACTCCTTCTGTCAGCACACGAAGGTTAGCGTTGCAAGTGAATGTTCCCCATACGACTGTCTGGAGACTGCTGAAAGAGCATCAATTGTATCCTTATCATTTGCAACGTGTACAGGCGCTGTCACCAGCAGATTACCCTGCACGAGTTAGGTTCTGTCAGTGATTCTTGCAGCAGTGTGCTGCAAATCCGAACTTTCCTGCCTTAGTATTATTTACAGATGAAGCACAGTTCACACGAGATGGCATAACAAATTTCCACAATCAGCATGTATGGGCGTATGAAAACCCAAATGCAACTGTTGTATCTCATCACCAGGTGCGGTTCTCCCTCAACATGTGGGCCGGTATCATTGGTGATCGATTAGTTGGACCCCATGTACTTGTAAACAGACTTACGGGGCAGGCGTACACAAACTTCCAAACTGGAAAACACCATACCTCATGTTTATGACGACACTCCACTGATCGATCGTCAGCACGCTCACTTCTTGCATGACGGCGCTCCTGCACACTTCAGTCGTACGGCTCGCCGGTACTTGGATCGAACGTTTCCTGATCGATGGATAGGTAGAGGTGGCCCAATTGCTTGGCCTCCACGCTCACCTGATCTGAACCCTCTCGATTTCTACTTGTGGGGCCATTTAAAATCATTGGTTTATTCGTCTCCGGTGCCTGATTTGGAATCCCTTCGGAATCGAATTGTGGCACGTTCTGAGGACATACGCAACATTCCTGGAGTGTGGGATCGTGTTCGCAGGTCATTGAGACATCGATGTGAGGTCTGTATTCAAGCAGGAGGTGGTCATTTTGAACATCTTCTGTAATGGCAACGACCGGCGGAACGAAAAACGTTCCGGTGATTTTCAATGATGTGAAGGCCATAACTCGGAAATGAAGCATTTCCGGACATATGTTGTAATGAACTATTTTGATTGTCTACATGTGGGAAATACATACCTGAAATTATGCCATGTATTTTTGAAACACCCTGTATATATATATTCATCATCATCATTTAAAAAAATGGATCAATATCAATAAATGTATGATATAAAGAAAGCAATTAGTTAAAATTGTTTAACGTGTGGCAATAACAGAATTATAAATAAATAATAAAAACCGACACAAACATTAAAGTTATATATAATAAAAGACAGCTTAAACTATTAATTTTGATAGCATGCAATTTGTCTTTGTCAAGTGATGAAACATATAGGGGAGAGTGGGGTAAAACCGGGAAGTCGGGAGCAAACCGGGTTCCCCCTTCTAGCCTCTGTAAGCCCTGCAATCGCGTGGACAACAGAGGAATTACCTTCCACCTTGACGAAGAAGCAGCGGCCATTACACCAGAACGCAATAGACTCGCTTCTTTCGTTCCTGTGAAGAAAATTCTGTTTGAGTGGTTTTTGCTTAGGATTTTTGAACAAAACTAGACCGATTATACTACGTTACTGTTTCTGCAACAGTAAAGGATTGTTGCTCTCTTTGTACAACATTTAATTACCTTCATTATCATTCTAAGTAATTGTCTGTAGCGTTCTGTATAGTCATATGACGCCATTTTTTATGAAAGCTGTACGTGCGGGGCAAAACCGGGTACTAACCGAGGGGCAAAACCGGGTACTACCCGGTTTTGCCCCTTGATTTTTAAAACATAGTAAGTCTCATAGGTAGGTGCGGTTACCTCGTATTAAAGGTATAGACAGTGAAATTTACTAACAACTCATCAATATGTGTCCTTCTTTACTTATTCTTATATTTTATGACAATAGTTAACATATGTCACTAAATAAAACTTGAATTTTGTGGAAACTTTTAAAATTTTTATTTTCCCATAGCAATAACATGTCTACCCGGTTTTACCCCACTAATGGGGCAAAACCGGGCAAAATGACTTTTTTTACAAAAAAATTAATAAAAATTAAAAAAAACAACAACTTATGTTTTTAAAACTGTGGTTGCATTAATAGATAAGTAGTGCATTCTTTTGCAAAATTTTGTTCCTTTATGCTAAAAACTGTGATTTCTGGAAGCCTTCAAGCCTTAGGGTCCCGGTTTTACCCCACTCTCCCCTACTAATTTTTTAATTTATATACAAAACATAACAAGAACTACATCCAAATATGGAAAAAAAATTGACGCATTGTAGCTTGTTGATATCCAATCAAATGCTTCGACGAATCGTAATTATTGGTGTTGTTACAATGAACGACTTATTGGCAGAGGCGTGGTTGCAAGTGAGGGGAAACATCCAGCGTAAACATGCATTCTTTCAGACAAGCAGACGACAAAGGGAGTAAGGTAAATATGTTGCAAGATCTAAATTAATTTATAGAGACTACAAGCAGCCAAAGGGCTTTTTTTAAGGAACCCAAAGCAGGATAAATATATTACAATAAAACATATAAAAATTTTTAGCACAAACTAAGAAAACACAAACAAAAAACAGAGTACATATAAATAAATAGAAAATAAGGAAATAATAATAAAAAAAATAATCTTTGAAATAGATCAATTTTATTAAGTTTATAACTCATTATGTACTTAATAGAAACATCATCACTGTAGTCAGAATATTAGATGATTCAATACATTTTCTAATGAAGTAATTGCTGACATGTCCAAAAATTTTAGGATTTTCAAAATCGAATTTGTGATTAGTATCAGTTGCATGAGTGAGTTAAAGTAATTTTTACGAAGGTGTGGATCTTTATTATTTATAAAAACAAAATAAATGATGAACATATATGAAACCTATATTGTGGAATAGTAAAAACAGATAAATTGTCATTATAAAATCTATTATCAGTGACAATCAAATTGGACTCATTACATTTTCTTTTATTCCCGGCATATGATTTGAGGTTTATGTTAACTTAAAGAATGCTCAGTATTATTCACATGGTTCACTGTTAAGTAATTAAAATCTCTGCATCTTAGCACATTAGCATGCTGTGCTTTACAATTCTTCAATGCCTGGCAAGTCTCACCAATATATCTACATTGATCTTCATTGCATGAGATTGCATAAAGCACACCCCTCATATTGGCATCAGCTATTTGTGCCTTATCTTTTAAAAACGGTCTATGGTTTGTGTGATTGGAGAAGTAAGAGATATGTTAAGATTACTGAATTTGTGCTCTTAATAGCTGGAAATATAAATGGATGGTAAAGAATAGACACATAATATTTATGACTATTTATCTTACTATTAGGTGGATTATATTAATATCAATATATACGTGCGAGGATACTGGTTATATGGCGTGCAATGAATGTCATAGGATAATCGATAGATAATAATATGGATTTAATTTTCTCAATTTCTTTTAAAAAGAAATGTTCTGAACTAGTAATAACAAAAGCTCTATTGATCGGCATGATGACAACGTCCCTCTACTTGAAGAATGGGGCAGACTGAATTAAAATTTTAAGTAAAATTACAAATATAATTTCTAATTCGCAAATCATATTTCCTGTTTAATTAAATTTGAAAGTGAATGGCAATTTTAATGTTACTCTGTTTTATATAATATTTCACTTCGTCAGATAAAAAAGAAACATCTTAATTATTGACAGATTTTTATTAGTTTTTAATTTTGATTCGCTTTGAATTTGTTTTTTAATTAGTCATTGTCAGACTATGAATGAATGTTTCTTAAGAACTGGTTTAACAAATGGAAAATATTTTTTCCCGTAATTTATGCGTAGGATAAAAAATAAAGATTTTGTTATTCATTTAAGTCTTTTTAAATAATTTCAAATAGATAATCAGGAACCCTTCGAAAATTTCAAAAAATGTTAAAATAGAAAATCCCAGATAGAGCCCAAGACTTCCACTGATTTTGGCAAACACCGAATATAATGTGTCTTGAAAATATTCTTTACTAATTCTTATGTAATTATTAGGAAACTGTAATGCTACACCTATTCTAGGTATCGCTGGTATCCTAAAATTATCTACATTCACAATGTAGAAATATTCTTCACATTTTGGAGGACATTTGCACCATTTATCATCAATGCTATCAGCCAATGACAAAGCAAATTCCATTGTCTTATTTAGATCTTCTGGATTTTGACATAAGGGTAGCGAGTTGTTTCTTAAAAATGGTAATCTGTGAATATAGCAAAATAATTCTTAGTGATGTTAAATAAATAATTAAAAACTAAAATAGAAAATGGTTTGATATAAAAAGGAAAAAAAAATAATGAAATTAATATAAAAAATTAATCTTTTAAATAATTCCATATTTTATATAAAATCTCCATAACTACACATTAACTTTCAAAAATCCTTTACTCGTGATATTTCGCAAATTTTATTCAAATTTGCTTCTTCGGACGTTTAAAAAACTCCTCCTCTGACATACAGAATACATAACAATGATATAGTTTACAAAGGTATAATATATGCAGAAAGCCAAGTGTAATATTACAATATTATTAACATACAATAGGAAAAAACAATGGGAAAGTCTACCTCATTATTATGTATTATTACGGAATTTTAGTTTTACATAGAATACACAACAATATGCAAAAGATAAGTGTAATACATCTAGAATGTTTCATATAGCTTCTTTATTACTTAGATATAATAATATTTTAAAGGAATTTTTCAGTGTTTCTAATGCTTTTTTTAAATTTGTGTAATGTGCAACTGTTAACCTTTAGGAATTTGTCTTTGTTTTTACAAGGGAAGGTGTTGATTATACATGATTCTATCCTGAACCTATCTTTTTCTTCGTCGATTTTGAATAGAATGCTGACTAAGGGATTGACCACTGTCTGCGAACTCAACACAATCCCGATCCCTTAGTCAGCATTCTATTCAAAATCGACGAAGAAAAAGATAGGTTCAGGATAGAATCATGTATAATCAACACCTTCCCTTGTATAAACAAAGACAAATTCCTAAAGGTTAACAGTTGCACATTATACAAATTTAAAAAAAGCATTTGAAACACTGAAAAATTCCTTTAAAATATTATTATATCTAAGTAATAAAGAAGCTATTATTTTGTAACATTCTAGATGTATTACACTTAGCTTTTTGTATATTGTTGTGTATTCTATGTAAAACTAAAATTCCGTAATAATATATAATAATGAGGTAGACTTTCCCATTGTTTTTTCCTATTGTATGTTAACAATATTGTAATATTACACTTGGCTTTCTGCATATATTATACCTTTGTAAACCATATCATTGTTATGTATTCTGTATGTCAGAGAAGGAGTTTTTTAAACGTCCGAAGAAGCAAATTTGAATAAAATTTGCGAAATATCACGAGTAAAGGATTTTTGAAAGTTAATGTGTAGTTATGGAGATTTTATATAATACTAGGTGAAATTCTAGTTTTTAAATTCCATATTTTATTATAGTTAATATTACAGAAATAAAACGTGTTAAAAAGAAAATAACAGAAATTAACTGCATCTATTGGGATTACATTCGTTATAAATATTTTTAACAGTCAAAAATATTAAAATTTTTCAACCATTCTCTTCGTCAATGTAAGACTAAACATTAGTGGAAACTTCATTCCATTACTTGGTCTAAAGTCTTCAATTGCAGAGATGCAAAAATTGATACAAGATGTAGCCGAAAAAATGTTACTTATGTTTAAAACCGACTTACTACTAATTTTCATGAATCAGCTCAGAGTAACTGGAAAAATAATTTAGAAACCGATATTTTTGTTAAATATCTTAAAGTGGTTTCGGAGATCATTTACATAATGTCACCATTAGATGACGAGAATATAGATTAGTTTTATTAAAATTATACAAATGAATATTGAATTATTAGCATCTAATGGATATTTCTGATAATTTTTATTGTAGTTTTTGTGTAATAAATTCTTCACACATAAAGCTACATTATAAAATTCTTTAATGCTTCCAAAAATCTTCCTCTTACATCACAATATTTCGAATGGCCTAATTGACCTTTCTTTTTTCAAGCATTACATCTTAAATTGGGAAAAGAAAAACCATCTCCTTTTCTTCCCAAAACTAAAAATTATTATTCAATTTGGACATATTTCAATTTAAAAAAGAACATTTTTAGTCATTGATTTCGACATTATTTATGATACTGCTTGTGGTTTTTTTGTGTATTTTCCTTTGGAAAATTCTGTTCTCCCCTACCTGAACAGATGACCTCGAGATCTTGTGATAAATGCTGATCAAGGATCACCATTCACGATTATATAAGTCTTTCAAATTTTTCTTCCCACGATATAAATATTATTTCCACTTTTTGACGATTTTTCCTATTTTCGAAACCATATAGTCACATTGTTTTTAGAGGTTTAGCCAAAAACGTTTCAGAGCATTTAGGTCATTGGTTAAACTACCAATAAATATCAAATAGAGTAGAGCCCCGATTATCCGCGAGCGGATGATCCGCGGCCAGGATTATCGGCGAGTGCCACGAAAAATCTTTTTAATTACGAATCAAAAAAAAAAAACAATTTTAATCCAAGCCAACAACAGGGAAAATACAATAGACCCTACAGTGCGAAAGTAGAAAATTACTGATAGTCCAGCCAACGAAGGAAAAATAGGGGAAATAATTCGTGTAAAAGCCAATTTTGGCACAGTTGTAGGGGAAGGTGTCCTGAACAACATACTAAAAGTACTGATGGGTGGGAGTGGAGCTTAGGAGTGGGTGGGGGTTTAAAGGTCCATTTTTTCACTTTTTCGTGAATAACTCGAAAACTGCGGCCTATAGCAAAAAAATGCCCATATACTAAATTAATCTATATAAAATTTTCTACAAAAAAGGTCCTATACAGTTTTTTACTGGGATGTACACTTAAGGAAATATGGAGGGGGAAAAATTGACAATTTGGAAAAAAATGTTTGTTTTGTTGTTAAAAATGGCACGTATATTCCTCAATATGAAATTCACATTGTCGAAGTCCTAATTATCTTCGAAATCGAAACTATCGTCATCGTCATAGGGGCTCCGTTAGTGCACGAGCCGAAGCATACGCCGCAGGCAATGCCTGCTTTCCGGCACCCGCAGCGCACCCCACACCCAGTCGAGCATCGGCAAAATATGGTGTTGAAAATGGAGTCATGTGCCACAGGATCGTTGATTGTCACGGGCTGTAGGATGTCATTGTCTCCCCTAGTCCAACCCCATTGAGTGGGTGGTAGGGGGTTGCCGAGCCATTGTTGTAGCTGTAAGAAATTGATAAGACCAACGTAAGTATTTAGCTCAAATAGATATTTGTAATGAAAACAAAACAGTATTTGACAACGATATGTAAATAGATATACCTGTAGGTACACTCTGAACCAGTGCTGCTTCGAAGCTCATCTGCTAGGAGGAAGAGTGGCCATATCAGATTTCGGCTTCATCAATGCTCTCAAAAAAGTCGAGTACCGGACTTTGTTGAGGTTTTGTTCGTAGGCTGGTTCTCGCCAGCCTGTGCAATAGAATGATCAGTGATCAGTGAGAATGTCTGAGATTTGTTGTGTCAGGTCAAGTTTAGCAATTCCCACCTTGCTCTTCCCATGGATCGCCGAGGTGGTGTCGCATCCGGAGAAGCTGTGGAGAAGGAGGATCGTCTTGGCGAATGAGAGCTGTTGAAGTTGTGGCACTGAAAACAATTTGGTCTCCATCTTCTCCCGGCCTGGATTCATAATGAACACGTTGGTAGATGGTGGACCCAATCCTATGAGGAGCACTATCAAGTCGACATCCTCCCAAACTATTGCAACAGTTGGATATACAGCAGCTTTATACAAGCCACACCTCGCAATAGTGCTATCAGCATCATGCATCAGCAGTTGCAACAGTTGTTTCAGTCCCTGCTGCTGTCATTTTCTCGGTGAGGAAGTGGATCAGTCTTGTTTGTTCCTTTCATTGGCGAAAAACTGCCCCTGTTGAACTGTGATGGTCGTCCTTCATTACAGTTAATGTCAACCGAAGTTTTTATCAGCCCTCTTCGCTTCTGCTGTGCTCGTTTTGTGCTGTTGAATTACTGTAACTATCAAAAACCACCGTGCAATGTTGACCGGAATGTTTCTGTACGTAGGCAATGTACTGATGGCAAATTGAAGAAATGTTAGAGGGCAGTTTCCACTTCATGCGGTGAAGAAGGAAACCACCATCTACCCACATTGATGCTTTGGGTGAGATCGAGAGTTACGTTGTTCTCTACTGGCAAAACATCGTAGAGGAATGACTTCTTCCCTTATCGTATTCCACCTCGAGGAACAGAGCCAGAGGGAATGGAGTTAATTCATAGGTCAACAGCTCTGCCACATTTTCGTTGCTCTTTTTTTGCTGTGACAGTTCTTTGGAAAATTGTCAGAGGGTTAACAGTAACTGTCTCATCATTATTGATTTTAACGATGATGATAATTTAGATTTCGAAGATAATTAGGAATTCGACTATTGAAGTGGATTTCATTTTTAAGAATATGCATGGCATTTTTAACAAAAACATGAATTTTTTGCAAATTGTCCATTTTCTCCCCTCCATATCTCCTCATGTATAAATCCCAACGAAAAAGTGTATAGGACATTTTTTGTAGAGAATTTTATGTAGAGTAATTTAGTATACGAATATGTTTTTGCTCTAGGCCACAGTTTTCGAGTTATTCACGAAAAAGTGAAAAAAGGGATCTTTAAAACCTCACCCACCCCTTAGCTCCACCCCCACCCATCAGTATTTTTAGTATGTTGTTCAGGACACCTTCCCCTACAACTGTGCCAAAATTGGCTTTTACACGAATTATTTCCCCTATTCGGCCTTTTTTGGTCTTCGTTGCCTGGGCAATGACAGGTTTATTATGACTCGTGATCCCATAGGCCTTCTCGGAATTTGTGGATGCAAACGTAGAGCAAAGGTTTCTGCTTTACTGTAAATATTTTAAAAAGTTTTCTATGCTATGTTTTTTGTACAATAAAACGTAGTTTTTAATGATGAAATATTTTTTTTCGTGTTTATATCTCATTTTTAGTCTCTTTCGGGTTATCCGCGATTTTCGTTATCCGCCAAGCCCTTGCCACGCAATTCCGCGGATAATCGGGGCTCTACTGTAATTATTATTCTGCATGAGAGGATCAGTAAACGAAACTGCAGGATGTAGCCTAGCCCTGCATACATCTTATTAAGAAAAGAAATCCTTGAACTTCGAATGGGAAGAAAGAGAAACGACACCAAAATCTCAAAGCGCCATTGAAAACAAAATCAAAGATATCCACAAAAAATAAGATTGATGCACAGAGACAAGCAGAAGCGGAAAAAGACAAAGATGGTAAGATTTAAGGAGAAGGAAGGAAACATTTCTCTGCAGAGACGTTGTGATGCTCAAAAGCCACCCCATATCACCAAAAATTAATAAAAGCGCAGTTAAACAAGCAAACGTCTTCGAAGGACCATTCGAAGTACACAAAGTCATATACAAGTTAAACTTCGTTGTAAAACTCATAACAAATCCTACAATAAAGAGAATAACACACATTTCTAATATGAAGAAATGGTTTATGAAGAAATTATAATTGATTGCTTTTATAAGTGGAGATAACACAGGAAATTCTGACTCACAGATCTCAAAGATCATTCTAGACAACACAGTACAAGAAAGCAGTGTACAGTCAAACGGAAGGATGATGATGACAAGCAAAAGAGCAAATGACGCTGAAATTCACAGTATAAGAAGACAATGAATGACAGTTTAATCATACAAAGGCAGAATTGGCCTTCTAATCAAAATTTTGTCGTTCGATAATGGTGCAAGCGAAGGAGAAATTTATCTCAAAAGGTAAAATTTATTGAAGAAAATGCTTAAAAAATAAAATTTTATTGGAAGGCGAAAAAAGAAAATTTTGTGAAAATTCAAGAGGGGAGATCCGCGATCCAATCCGAGCAGCAAGGAAGGGGCAGTGAAGACAGATCGCTTCGGAAGGTGGGTGAGGAAGAAAGGGGGAGATAGATTAATCCGCAAAATTGCCGGTGGCCCGTAAGATGCTCAACGTAAATGTCCCGGCTCCAGCGAATGGCGTCTGAGAACATTAGCCGCTTCATCAGGCGGGCGTAGCAGTGGGGGATGCGAAGTCTATGAAGCACAGCATCGCTTGCGTTGTCCCAACTGCCAAGGGCTCCTACGACGAAGGCATCAACGCTGACTTAGGAGCCGAGAGACTGCAGATGTAAAGATGCAGGAGTATATTTTCTCACCTTCTCGGCTCTGGCCAGGTCGAACGCTGGGCGCTTGTTCTCAAAGGGCATGGTGACATCAACAATCGTGACCTGTTTGGATGATCACCAGGTCCAGGCGAACACGTTCTTCTTAGTTATGGATCATCTGGTTGACGCGGATCTAAACGAGGGCGATGCACAGATAGCATAGCGTTGCGCCTCTTCGTAATAGTGGATAACTCGGGGCGGCACTGGCACAGGACGTGGGGGAGGGTCTGATTACGATACACTTTGTGAGCTTTATCTCTAGGATATCTAGACCGCATACCTACCCGGCCTCCAAGTTTGCACCTTATATGGGAATGGCGAGCAGGGAATTATTTTAAGTATCGGTTCAGTGATAAGCCTATTGCCAGATATATCCATGACAGTCTTTTTATTTGCTGAAAAGCATACTAATCAGGTTTCCTTGTTTCAATCTTAATTCTCATTTTTATTTCATTGTAACTTATATTCATGGTTCTTTAAACTATCATCTTCCTAATACACTTAATATTTTAATGAGGCCACAATTGGAAATTTTAGATTTTTGATATTAGAAATGATTTTTTTTTCGTTCGCTGTCGTTGGCAATTTTTATTATTGAAATTTTTGGGGGGAAAAGGCGGGGGGGGGGGCTGTGTCACATGATACAAGTGGTCAGTGACATGATCCGATCCTAGCCTATTGGAGTCAGGTTTCGACTTATATTGATTGTATTTTAAATGTACCTGTGTATTGCTGATTCTGTTTATTTGCAATATTTTTCAAATTATATATTATCTCATTTTCTATTTTATTGTGTGAGTTAAGAAATTTTAAACTTGGGTGGAGACTAACATATGATCAGTGTGGAAACCACTCCTTCATTTCTTTCCTCGGCAAAGAGAAGAATCACGTGATAGGAGAAGCCGCTCTGAATGGACAGCCAAAGTGAAACTTTACAAAAAGGCGGGGAAAACGAGGAATTACTGCAGATCGGTGTCAGATTCCCGTTGGGAAAAAGACAACACAAAATAGCGCTCCTTCGGACAATGATGGACGTGTAAGGACGACGGATGGTTTCAACGACATGAATTTGTAAATAGAAATAGTTTCCAATTTCTTATCAAACGAATCGAAGAGTCCCTGACGAGACGCCACTGCTGAATGTCAATCCAGTTACCTAGATAATACCTAGAAGATGCTAGATATTAATTTTCTGTGCCGATTTTGGGATCTGGGACAGAGTCCGCCGCCGACTGTCGGTCAAATCTGTATATTCCCGGACCGTGGTAGGACTGAGCCGCACACACAGTGGAAGTGTTGGTTCCTCTTAAGTACACGACAATTTGTGCTTTTTTTGGTATCATAATTAAACCGATCACCGGATCAAAGAACGTTTAAGGTGAAAAATCAATATAATTCCCCAAAATTAAAACTTTCCTGCATTCGTCGGAGTTTACCTGATTTCGTGACGGTTTAAAATAACTATAAACTAAAATTGCGTTTAGTGCTTCGTAAATCACGAAATGAGATACAAAAGAAATATAAAGATAAAGGGAAGAAAGGAGTTTAGAAACTCACTTGAAAAAAATATAAATATAAAAAGTAAACGGAGACATTGACTGTGTGATATGAGTTTTCTATTCATGACAGTGCTTTCTGACCATAAGGGAACTCTTTCTAGCATTATTTTATAATGGATTGCAACCGCTATATTTTGGATTTAATCAATGTTATCTTACAATATTATCTTTTTCAATTTTGTGTTTGTGTGAAAGAAAACTTATCTTTCAGTATCTTCCATTTCA